>VOQK01003536.1:0-11789 GCA_015052645.1 Benitochromis conjunctus | reverse complement strand
TTATATTCCACTGTCACACTTCATTATCAAGGGTCTGAAAAGTTTTTCCAATAACATTTTTCTTCCCCTCGCTTAATCAGTTAATCCTCTGGGTCTCTGTGTGTGTGTTTGTGTGCGCGTGCAGGCTTTGGATGATGGCATCTTTGTGTTTTTTGCCGGCGAAATGCTTGTGAAGATGGTGGCTCTTGGGGTCATAGGTCAGAGCGGTTACCTAGGCGACACATGGAACAGATTGGACTTCTTCATTGTTATAGTGGGGTGAGTGCTTGACAGATGCGCACGCAGCCGACACGCACTAACATGCAGGCGCGCCTGACATTAAATATGAGCCAAGAGTGTGTGTGTGTGTGCATGTGTGTGTGTATGTGTGTTTTGTGTAAAGCTTAGACACTTGTTTAATGCCAGTTAAATGTCAAGCGTGTGTGCGCGCGTGCTTAGACGTATCAGTGGAAGTGTGTGTGTGTGCGTGTGTGATAGCTCCACAGAATGACAATCGTATCATTCGGTCATGAGAGACACAGACCTCGGTGATTGGTAGTTAAAAGGCTCTGTATCCCAGAGTTCTGCTAGAGTCCCTGTAGGCTTCAGGGTCTGCCAAGGTCAGGCTGATCAGGATGCCAGTGATACAGCGGTGGCTTTCCCTCTGCTCAGAATGCTGGAGTACTCGCTGGACGGACACAACGTCAGCTTATCAGCTATCCGGACTGTTCGAGTTCTCCGCCCTCTGCGAGCCATCAACAGAGTTCCCAGTGAGTCTTTCTCCTTTTGTTTTTTTTTTGTCTTACCCCCCCTCCCCTCCAGCATGCAGCTGACACAGACACTGGGTTACTTTATTGTCTTTCATGGCTTTGACTGTACGTTCGCACAATGGGCTGAAACTGTGAGGCTGATTTAAAGTGCTGACTCAACCTTTGAAAGTGTGCCCGCATACAAGCTGGGTGAACAGTGCAGGAGTCAGGAGTGTTGGGACAACAGGACAGTGCAGCAGGTGAAATATCTTAAAAGAGACCAGAGGGGAAACAACTAGGAGTCTTTTGTGTTCTAACGTCCTGTGAGTGCAATTCAGCTGATCGAAGCCTCGAAACAAGCAAGAAGTAGAGAAGGCTGCTGTGCAGGCCCAGGAGAGCATCACCACAAAGCGTTTGGCGATATCTGCGGGGCGTAGACTCCAGAAAGCCACTGGCTGTTGGAAGAAATGTTAAATCTGATGACTTTGCAGTTTACAAAAACATGTCCAATCAACTTTCTGCTCCCCTTTAATTGGACCGTGCATAAAACGGGCTGCGATTCCTGCACTGCTCATCCGATGTGGAAACACCTTAGCTGAGAGTCAGCAACATCATTAGTCACAGCCGGGACGATGAAGAACGTGTCACCGTCCTTGCGCACTCTGACTAGATTGTAAGTCCCACTTCATTTCTTTAACTTCCCGAGCTACGCACCTGCTAACAACTGCAGCTCGCCCCGTGATGGATGCGCGTGTAAATAAATCAGGACATTGTGGACAAAGTCATGCGAATCATTGTGATGCTTGTGTTGTTCTTAACAGCTCACCGCACAAGTTGGCCAGCCAACTTTATGTCTTTTTTTTTCTTTTTACTACACTCTGTGACCTTGCTGCAGCTCTCATTGAGTTCTTGTAAAATCTGAGAGTGTTTTTGAAGTAGGAACGAGTAGAGAAGAAGGAAGGAGGAAGATTTTGTATGTGTTCTCTTTAGGAGAGTGGAGTAGGAGCCAATTATCAGTGTTTGGACTCCAATTATTTGCCATTCAGCTAATTGCACTGCCTGCGTTTCGTGCAGAATACATAAAGAGTCCTGTCTGGCCAGCATTTACTGTGACTGACATTTTGCTAAAGTTTACATTGACTTATTGCTGATCTTTGCTTGTCTGACTGTCTACCCTTTGTGTTTATGCTGTGTGTGTGTTGTGTGCACTGATAGGTATGCGCATCCTTGTGACCCTCCTGCTGGACACACTTCCTATGCTGGGAAACGTGTTGGCGCTGTGCTTCTTTGTCTTCTTCATCTTCGGCATTGTTGGCGTACAGCTGTGGGCGGGGCTACTGAGGAACCGCTGTTTCATGGGAGAGGATGTCAAGATGTGAGTTGCTATAGTGACAGGCCGATGTCACAGCACGAGTTGCTCCAGCTTTATTGCTCTAACCTGTCAAAAGTTTGCTCACAACTGATCATCTCCTCTCTCTCCTTACTCGGGGATCGATATCACAGATGGGCTGATCTTGTTTGCTCTCTAATCAGCTCCGTCACGGAGGCGCTACGTGCTTCCTGTTGGACATTTTGAGCATCAGGGAACACAAATCAAGGGATTTGGAAGGCTAAATAAATTTAGGCAGCTGTTTTTCAGTGGCTGCCTCTAAGTGGCTGTTTCCACAGTAAAACCATCTGAGTTTGCTGTCACTCCGGTTCTCCCCCACGCAATCCTTCACGTCATGCTCGATCACGGTCTAACTGATGATGTTACCGTCACTCCCACTCCCGCTTCCCGCTCACATGTTCACAAACACGATGACATATTATCACACAACATCAGATAACGTCTGTTTAACCTTCTTAGATAGCAACTTAGAAAAGAATCAGTGATGGTGCTGTGGTGACACATTGTTGTTGTGCCAAACATTCACTCATTTGATAATGAATTTGTGGTTCTTGCCAATGGCTAACTTATTTATATGACGGCTTTACAAAGGAATCTGTGGTGATGTTGGAGAAGCAAAGACTGAAATTAATCTCTAGCAGCAGCAGCAGTCTCGACCAAAAGTGCTCAGTGTCCTTATCTTATAAATTTGGCGCATACAGTATTGTGCAGAAATCTTGAACCACCTCTCATTTCTTTAGAGTTTGCTTCCAAGGAGCCCGACTTTCTTGTAAATTTTTAAAAGTGGTCTATGAATCATAAAAGCGAACTCAAGGGAAGAAACAGTGTTGTGCGTACACACACAGCAGACAACTTATCAAAGACCCAATTTTAAATTGTATCTTTACACACTTTGTTACTAGCAGGCTGTCACAAAAATATTTATTCCTATTTCTTTTGTAGTCAATGAAAAATGCCAACGATAACACAGCTTGTGAGGCATGAAATAGTATTTTCAAGATCCCAAAGAGCTGTTAGCTCAAAATGTGGCATATCTTGTTGTGGTGTGCAGTGTGTCCTTAAAAAAATTCTGCACGAGTGGAGGACCAAAGAAGAAATTACATGGCTACAGCAGATAAGCAGTAACTGAAAGTCATGTCCTTAAGATATGGAAAAACAATTCAAAGACCTGACACAGGACCTAAGAAATGCATGTGGACCTTCAGCCGATCCATCTACTGCTCACTAAAGAAATGGTCTCAGGAAGAAGGTGGATTTTAGATCAGGGGCAAGAGGTCTTTGGTACTTTTTGGTTCAAATCATCAATATGTATGAAGAAGGTCAAGATAGAGGTGCAACAGTAAGCATCTACATGCATGACAACGATCCCAAGCACACTGTCAATGCAGTAAAAGCATACCTGGATAGAAAACACACAATGAAACACTATCAGTCATGGATTGGCCTCCCCAGTGTACATATTTCCTATTCTCCTAGCAAAAAAATCAATAAATGAAGGGTTACTCATCTGTAAGTCAATATCCAGGAGTTAGTTTCAGCAGGAGCCCGCTGGATGTGAGCTACTGGTTTCTAAATTATGATGGTGGGATGTAAGGTTTATAAGATAATATATCCTAGTGCGTCCTCTTGAAATTTATTATCAATACACTGAAGTTCAGAGAACCTGAAACAGTTTGAGTTACCAGGGTCACTACTCGGCGACTTGTCGTGGGTCGAGTGAATTAGCTTGAAGAAAAAATGTGAACTCACAGGTCAGAAATGGCAGCAAAGCAGAGGGAGTTAAATGTACACAATGGTAACACACACGATAAAACCACAGTGCAGTGAACAAACAAGCCTCATTTTTGACCTTTTTAGGGGTATTTTTCTCAATGTAAAAAAAAACATAAACAGCCAACATGACATGATCGACTGGCTTGTGTTCTCCACTTCTGAAGCTTCTAATTGAACATTTCATGCTAGATCTGACGGAGCACTGGACATTAGAACAAATGCATATTAAAGGCACTTCCCACTTTTTTCTTCCTGAAGGCTACTGAGTGCTATCAGCTTCATCTCCTTCATACTGCATATCAGTTCTTGAAATCTGCCTGGAAGTTGTAAAATCTGAGTCATGCTGAAAAAACACACGTGGAAACTCCTGCTGCTGTTCTTTGACTTTATTAAACAGCTGTGGCATCACCCAGCAGCGGGATAGAGGCCCTCCAAATTGCGAGCAATTCACGCAGGTGGCACAGCAGCGTAACTTCATTAATTATTTGCATCTTCTGGTGTGTCATTGTGATCTTACATCGCCCTATTAACCTAAATGCTTTTCTGCTCAGCAGCTGCGCAGATTCGCAGCTTCCACAGTGAAATGATTGGGAACAAAGCGTTCATGCTCAGGATGGATCTGGCACCTTCAGAGCTGTCAGGGAGACATTTTTATTTTCAGCTGGTTTCTCCCAGAATCACTTTTTTTTTTTTTTCGCGGAGAGTTTTGCTGCTTAATGTAAGGACATTACTGCCAGCGTGGAAGTTATCTGGGCGCTCATGGAAATGATAAACAAGGAAAAACACTGCCTCATTATGAAAACACAATACACATTTTATCACAACTTTAACTGAGCCAAATATTAATATTTCCCGGATCTGCAAATAGTTGTCAACATAATAATAAGAAGAAATGGAATAAAATAGCTTGTCCTCCCCTGCAGTGCATTTGGGTAAAGGGGCTAAACCTGGGGTGTTTTTTTTTTTTCAATCGTTTACGAAATTTTCGTAATGTTATATCATCCAATCTTAAGCTTACACAATAAGTTCAAGAAAGCACGCAGCTCCAAAGTAAAGACCAAAAATGTGAATGCTCTGGCTTCTCTCCAGTGGAATCTGGCCGTTTAGAGGGTTAAGATTTAATTCTGACACTGTAATTTTTACCAATAGAGTCGAGTGAATGGATAATAGTTCGTCGTGCAAGATTTTACAAAATGACATTTGCAAAATGATTTCCAGTCGTTTCACTTAATTTGCAACATAAGGCGCACAGTTCGACTGGAATTGCTTTCTGCTGCAGAAAGAGGTCCTTTCTTTCCGTCTGCAGTAGTTGTTAAACTTGTTAACCGGCTCTGGCTTGGCCCACATGTAGCCCACTCGGTATTCGGTACTATTTTAGCAAAACAAACCCTTCTCCGGTTTCATGTTCGCTGTAGAGATTTGGATTTTTTCTGCTTCATAAACAACAAAATGACCTTTCCTAATAAGAAGTGAGGCAGCAGCGCTCCCTCGTGACCCTCCTCTACGCCACACATGATTGATTGCTTATCTCTCCAATGCACTCTCCCTGTTTTTTTTGTGTTTTTTTTTTGCCTTTTCCCTTCATCTGTGTTTCCCCTCTCTGTTTCCTCATTTCCTCCTTTAGCACCTCTGTGTGTTTCACACCGTCTTTCATTTCTTTCCCCAAGAAAACAGACCTTTGAAGGAAACAATAGGTCAATAAAATGATTTATCTTTTTGAAAACCATTCGAATCAACCCAGCAACTCAGCGTTTGTGTTTGAGGTCCGCTCCGTGTTACTCGTGCTTGATGCTGGCTTACTCGTGAGATCTGTGCAGCCAGGGCCAAATATAACTTCGTTTCTGCCATTGTCTAAAATTAAATTGATAGAATTTAAAAAAACACAGCACACACATCCATGAGCCATAATGGGAGACATTTTTCTTCACGCAGCCTTGTTGTCATAAATACCCACTCTCACACTACACTCATTACTCTGCAACTGAAGTAGTTACCAAGAAATGCACTGTTTACTTCTGTTTAAGTATCATTTGATAAAAACAGTTTCATCATTTTGGACATTTTCGAAGGATGTTTTTGAAAGAAATGGCATGTTATTAGTTTGTTGGCAGTAAAGAAAACAATCAACATTTTTTGTTGCCCTCTTATATCCGGTTATGCTTACACAAAGCAAAATCTAACATCTGTTCACTCATGAACCTTCTTCTTCTTCAGGAAATATAACATTTCCTTCCTGAATGGTTACTATCGGCCCGACGGGACAGACGACCACCCCTTCATCTGCTCCATGGAAAGAGAAAATGGGATGCTCCGGTGCTCTGATGTTCCTCGTCGCCGAGTAGGCAGGACTTCCTGCTTGCTGGATGCTGGGGAGGCCCTACCAGAGATGGGCCTTAGAGTAGATGAGCCCGGGTCTTGTGTGAACTGGTATCAGTATTACAATGAGTGTCGGGCTGGGGAATTGAACCCACACAAAGGAGCTATTAACTTTGATAATATTGGATATGCGTGGATTGCCATTTTTCAGGTAAAAATCTTCAGGTTTACTTGCAGTAATCTGATCGACTAGCATGAGGTGCGCGCTAGGCATCGCTGTTGTTGACTGTTTGTGTGCATGTTTTCATTCAGGTAATTACTCTTGAGGGTTGGGTAGACATCATGTATTATGTCATGGATGCACATTCTTTCTACAACTTCATCTACTTCATTTTCCTCATTATAGTGAGTACACACTTACTGCACAAATGCACACACACATCCATAAACATAAAAAATTATACTTATTGTAATGTGATGTGCGTTGTCCTCACTAGGTGGGCTCCTTCTTCATGATCAACCTGTGCCTGGTCGTAATAGCAACCCAGTTTTCTGAAACAAAACAGAGAGAACACGCCTTAATGAAGTCGGAGCAGCGCGCCCGCCAGCTCCACCAGTCGGCCTCCACGCTGGCCAGCGATAGCCAACCAGGGAGCTGCTACGAGGAGATCATCCGTTACTTGGCGCACCTGGGCCGTAAGGCGTGGCGACGGCTCTCCCGCTGCTACGCTCAGACACGCGCACGTGTTCGCTGCTCGTGCGTGTGCCACAGAGAGCAAGGTGGCGGATCTGCCAGGGGCGGTGGAGCCGGGGAGATGAACGGTCTCGCCCACCGGCACTCAGGCCACGCCCCTAATGACTTGTCTCACCTTCATCAGCTTTACCATCATCATCACCAAAACCATCAGCCTCAGAGTGACCCCGCTGTCAGTAATGGAGGCAACGGCTTTAATTATCCCTTCATTGCTCCCCTCTTCAGTCACCTGGCTGCAAAGGACCAGGACCAAAAGAGGCTGGTTGCCACGGAGACCGGCAACAGACTGCCGCAGCTGGTGCTGGAGCACGGTGAGGATGAAGGGATGTGTGTGAATGTTTGAAAGTGTGTGAATCACAGTGTCACACTCTGACTATTACAGGTGTGGAAGCAGCGAGTTTGATCCCCATGTCCAGTATTAAAGGCTTTAAATTTCCCATAGACTGTATGTAAAAGATGGACATAACCGCCATGACGTCACCCATGGATAGCAAAGTCCAGCTGTTAAACCTTTTAGCTGGGCATTTTGGACTCCAGTGACAATGTCCTGGGGACCAGTGAGTGACCATCACTGGATGGGGATCGGTTGGTGAAAGGTTGCTAGCAGTAAGTAATTAATCAAAGTAATCATTTCAGTCAGGCACCATAAACCTCTTTGCGATTAATTACTAGCAGGTTGCTGCTATCACCAGTAGTTTCCATGGAAAAAGACAAGTGAAACTGAAAAGTGCGAAAAAAGTTTCACCTTTTGAAATGGACATCAAAATGCAACGGTTGCTTACAAATTAGCAGTAAGTCACCACTTTTACACTAACTGAACATTCTTGATTTCCGGTTTGTGCTGCACTTTTCCAACTTTTAGTACAACTCAGAGAATAAGTGGCAACTGTTTGCAGTCAAGTTATTGTCTTCTGTGTAGTCTACAGGCCAGCATAGCAATCTGCTAGCGACCAAAGTAAATGCAAGGAGGTTTTGGGTGGAGTCTCACGATTTCACCTGGAGGAAGCCAGCACGACACATTTTTCCCTAGCGACTGGAGCTTGGTAGGAGATTGGCGACCGGTCTCTGGGCTTGTGTAACTGAGGCTGTAGCAACTGTCATTTTGGTATTTTCAAATCTGGCGTGATGAGTGTGGGGTGGCTCTGAGGCCCTTATGATCAATAGCTAGTGTCTTGGTGAAGCATTTCTTACTTCATCCCATTTTTTTAACTCGAATGAAAGACCTTAATTTACAAAATGTCATCATGAGTTATTAAATAAGACTTGAAACTATCGACTGAGCCCATAATCTAATCAGGACAGGGATCATCACAAAAGCCAAGGGCAGTTTTCCAATATATTTCCTTATGCCAGACATCTTTTTGCAATCGTAATGCAGGTTTAAGACACGTCCACGTTGGCTTCAGTTTTCAAACCTGGAATATACAATACATCCATCTTTTTATACAGTCTAAGATTACTCCTCTGTCTTACTGTTGTTCCTTTAAATAATCTTTGTTTTTGTTTAATTCTTTCCTTTGAGAAATAACCTCTGGCAGTCATTTTCCACCCAAATTAACAAAGAATATATCTTCCCACTTGCCCTCAGCTGTATTTCAAATGCAGATCACTTCAGATTTATTTAGTGAAACTTTGATATATTAATCTGTGCGACATTCACCACCTTTAACACTGCGCAGGCAAATCTAATTTTCTTTTCGGAGCTCAAAGCAGTACGATAAAAGAAGCAGAGCCACTGTCTGTTACACTCAGAGCACATTTTTATGCACTGAAAAGGCGAGCAGAATTCAATAACGCTGTGTGTCCCTTATACAAGATGACACTCAGGGGTATTATAATTCGAACTCTTGTGGCTACACTGGACATGTAACGTATGCAAGTTCATACAGCAGCACCACGCTTCCACTATAATCAATAAGACTGGCAGATCAGCTGCGTAAATGTGTAAATGCTGTGGAGAGTCACTCTGCAAACAGAAAAAAGACCAGCCGCCTCCTTTTTTTTTCTTCTTGTTGTTTTGCAGAGTGTTGGATCATAAAGTGTTCATATATTTTCATATACGAATGCTTTGTGTTTTGCCAGTACGACCTGGCAGTTTCATAGTAACTTTATACCTTACGTCATCCACAGCAGTCTGTAGTCTTACCCATGTTGCACAAACTTGGTGAAAAATGTGAAGTTTCAGAGCGCTGTGCAGATACGACACAATCCCGAAACGAAAACCTCCCGTCTGCTTTCACCTCTGCCTCACACACCACTGCAGGAGTATCCAGCTAAAAGATAAGCTTGTGTTTACTGTAGCCCGAGCATTATCCATGTAATGATATGATGCATGTGATAAAAGGGGGAGTACATGTTTACAGCGGTTTTAAATGCCATGAACAATCATGCTGTTATAAAACATCAAGCAAATGCCATCATTCCTCACAACAGCAAAGCTTGGAGGAAAAATGTGAAAAAGTGGAAGATCATTCAGATGATCTGTTGTACTATTCAAGCCTAAAGGTTGAATCGTCTCCAGACAATTGATTCAAAACATTTCTCACCGGTCTAACCTTTTTACCTACATCTTCTCCTTTGTGCAGCCTTGCGTGCTTGATTCCCTGAAATCTCTGTGGAGAGATGGGATGCAAATATTCAGGAAGATGACTTGTAGCAGAATACTGAAGATCTTTTAACAATATTCTTTGCCTTATATGAGATAACCTGAAAACCTTTGAAACTATGCATATTTATTTACCCACATCGACATATCGAGCGTTGCTGAAAGCACTATAAAAATACAGAACTGTGCAAAAGTCTTGACCCGTCCCTCGTTTCTTTAGAGTTTGCTTCTGAGGAGTTTGACTTGTAATTTTTTTAAAATGGTCTTGAGCAATCATTCTCCAGGCTCTCTGAAGATCTTTCAAAGTTTGTATTCAGACTTTAAAAAAAAAACTCATTTCAGATCAGTTGTAGTACGTTGGCCGTTTTTAGAGGAATTCTTTTTTAAGAGACTGATTGTTCAGGGATAAAAACACCTAACTCAAGAGATGGACCAGTATGGGATCAGTGCATCACAGACAACTTAGGAAAGAGACAATTTTAAACTATATCATTAGGCACTTTAGTTAAAGCTATGAAAAATGCCAAAGATAACACAGTTCGACAGTCATAAAATAATATTTGTGCTCCAACAAGGTGATTCCCCAAGAGTTATTAGTCAAAAACTTGGTATATCCCTGCATGGTGTGCAGTGTATCCTTAAAAATGTCTGGAAGTGGGTCAAGTGCAGGACAAAAGAAAAAATGTCAGGCCTAAAAACTGTCTACAGCGGATGAACGGTGTCTGAAAGTCGCGTGCTTAAGAAATTGGGGGGGGGGGATCCGAACAAAGACCAGACACAGGATCTGAGAGATGTATCTGGACTTTCAGCTGATCCAGTTACTATTCACTGAATCCTCATCCGAAATGGTCTCAGTAGAAAGATGGTTGTCAAGAAGCCATTCTTAAGGGAGAGAAAGATAGAAACAAGACTGAGGTATGAAAATTATGCAAGAACTGGACTGAAAGAAAAAAAATGGTTCAAATCATCGCCAGGATTAGAGGAGGTCAGGAGACATGCTTATCAGTGAAGGTCTACGTGCACGACAATGATCCCAAACACACTGTCTATGTAGTGAAATCATACCTGGATAGAAGAAGACGTCGTGTAACATCATCAATCATGGATTGGCCTCCCCAGAGCCGGGACCTCAACATTACTGAAGCAATTTGGGATCATCTTGACAGAGAACAGAAGCAGTCGGCACCCAAAGAAGAGCTTTGAATGTCCTTCAAGAAACCTGGAGAAATATTCCTGAAGACTACTTAAAGAAAGACTCCATTTACATGCACATTTAGGTAACTCACTGCACCTATTTCCTATTTTCCAAGGAAAATAACAAGAAATGAGTGGTGGCTCAAGACTTTTTCACAGTACTGTACATTTAAAAACTCTGCCAGACAATGTTGAATTACACATGCAATTTCTGAGATAAGAACTTAATTTAAAGGCATACGCCATAAAATTGCACTCTCACTAAACTCGAAGATTCACTTAGGAGAAACATAAAAATATACGGTCAACATCAAAGCAGCAGAAGCCACGATATCCTGTCTTTTAATTCCTGGTATGAGTCATGTTCCAAAAACACGTTGCGACATTCAGACTCCACAGCCCAGTTGGTAACGCAGCCTTTTCATTAAAATTTTGTTATCTCAAAGTCCAAGCTGAATTAATCCGGGTAATCCTGACATCATCAGGGGCTGCTTTTTTCCCCCCGCTTGCACGGCCCCTGCGTGTTTCACAACACTTTAAGCATCTGTTTTCACATATCAGCGTTTAATACACTTCAGTGATGCAATAAATTCCGACTGTAGTTGGGGAACTTTGCATCAGAAGTCATTCAGCGTGGTGCTATGTGTAAGCCACTCACATCTCCTGATTAGTGTATTTCCTGTGTATGTAGTGAAGTCAGTCATTTTCAACAAGTCTGCCTTGAAGCCAGTTTTATCTACACACACACACGCACGCGCGCGCACACACACACACACGCACACGCACACGCACACACACACACACACACACCATAGACGACCAGATTGGATTTACTATATCAGTCTCTAGTGAAACATGAATTTGTTGTAATTGTGATGACAAGTGAACTGCTCGTGCTAGATTAGTGTTTGTTGTTATGTCATTGGAGCATTCCTCCCGAGTGGCTTACTAATGAATTCTGCTGAAATCTTACCCCCCAAGCCTCCTCCACCCTCACAAACACACACACACACACACACACACACACAC
>VOQK01003535.1:0-12205 GCA_015052645.1 Benitochromis conjunctus | reverse complement strand
GTTACCTGTTAATGACAGCCAGCTTATGACCATAGACTGATTAACTAGCTGCTTCCATAAATTGTACAAGTACAAGCGGCTACTTAAAGCTAAATAACAGGCTAATAAAACTGAATTCAGTTCACCAAAACTGAAGCAAAGACTTACTGGATGATTTGTACCACCTAGCAAGTTGTAATATTAGCCAAATAATGCATTAAAATGCTCCAACGGCACACACATAGCAGAGAGGTCCAGTTTAATGACTCGAAGTCGTGGATGAAGCCTAAGAGATGCTGATGGACTCCAGCTGTCTGTGTCAGATGGTAATCAGTGCTAAAGAAGACACAAAACTGACAATAAAACTGGAGTCTATGGTGTTCACTCACGTTTGGAGCCAGCCTCAAGTAGCCATCAGAGGAACTGCATGTTGGCAGTAATTTTAAACCCTGAAGGTTGCTGCTAGAGACTTTTATTTGTAAGATTGAAGTAAAGATTTTGACTTTTATGGTTTTATGGAGGCATTTGTTGACTGCAGTATCTCATATTCCAGGTCTGGGGCACCACAACATCAGTTCCAGTCCGGTGGAGGTAGGAGGAGATCTAGCCGGGGTGGAAGTGCAGCAGATCAGTACATATGGGGACTGCAGCCTGGCTGTTTCCAAAGATGGGCAGCTGTATGGATGGGGCAACTCTGAATACCGGCAGCTGGCCTTGGTCACACAGGCCACACAGGTGAGGAGAACTGATGGTGCCTAAACAGGGCCTGCTCATGTGGCTGGTTGAAGTGGCTACTTTACTGTAGCCACTAGTTACAAAAAACTGAAAAGTGGAACAAATTTCAAAGAAACTCGTTGTTAAATGTTCATACGATCGTGCAGATAAACGGTCCTGATATAAGGCCATCCTGTTGAGCTCTGCAGGTGAGCAAGATTCATAAAGAGTCCAGTAAAAGGTTCGCAGTGTGATGAATTATATCCTGCAGACTTCAACAAATCATCAGATGAATGCCTAAGAAGTTCAACAGTACCAGAAATGATGTTATTAGATCCCGTGAAATATGAAAACATTGGCATAGAGGAGTCTGACTACACGAGATGGGCAGAGAGAATGTTTGACATGACGTGTACAAACTGTGATTTAAATCAAAGGGGGAAAAAGGTTAGTTGAGTTGAGCAATGGGTTTACTAATTTTACCGATCAGCAGCGTGTTAAATATGGAGAGGTCAGAAAAAGAGGTAAATCACAGAGAAGATTCATGAAGGTGGACATGCAGGGAGGTGGTGTGACAGAGGGATAGGGTGAGATGGAGGCAGGTGATCTGCTGTGGTGACCCCACAGCTGAAAGAAGAAAAGGAAGGATTACTTTTAAAGCATGTGCGGGTCTGTCCCCACACTAAGATAAACCCATCAGGTTGGGGCTCTTTCTGTCTGTTCCAAGTGGAGCTTAAATCTAAAGGTGAGCATGCTTTTGCCGTCAGACGATGCTTGTCCTAAAGAATTAAGCTTTTATAGTGTTTAGCTTTCCTGTGTGTTTTTTCTCTGTTAAAATTGCTTCATGGCTTTTTTCTTTTTCTTTTACTACTATTCATTAACTATGCTGATCATTAGTTTTTTACATTTCATTTATTCAGTGTTCTATTCTGCATGTCTTATCCTGGTCTAATGTCTGGCTTTCTGTTTTGAATTTAGTAATATGTTTTTGTTTCCTGTTAAAACACTTTGTAAACCTGCATTTTTAAACATGCTGGACAAATAACTTTAAAACTTTTACTTGGTGTGTCACAAAGACTGAATTGCTGTGCATTACTGTGAAGCTAAGCAATAAATGAATTACATTTCATTACGTTGACTGGAATGCGTTTGTAGTAACGTGGCACTATGAAGCCCACCTGCCCTGCACTTTCCTAGATGTTACCCAGAGAGCCTCAAGTGAGAACGCAACTCTCCGACGCAGTTAAATCGGACATTAAACGTCCTTTCAACTTGCCATCTTCTTAGCGCACAGAGACCAAACACAACGTTTACTCTATTATTCATATAGATATGTCTGTCTATTTATTTTTCTTTTATTTTTCAGATGAACTCTCCTCGTCAGCTTTCTCTGAAAGCCTGCGGGAAGGTGGTTCAGGCAGCATGTGGAGGCACACAGGTGGCCATTCTCAACGGTCAGTTCACACAATCAAACGGAAAAAATAACCAAAGCGGACGATTTGTGTTGGAAACGTTCCCGTTATATTGTCAAGCTTGTAGGAATAAAGATGCATTTTCTAATTTCAGTCTTCAGTTTGAGTCTAGAGCAGTCACTCCACTGGTGGCCTCTCGGTGGCATCGCTCATCACAGATTTGGATGTCTGGCTTCCAGTTTGATTCCTATCATGTCTGCCTTGTTTGTTCGTTTACCTTTTTGACGTGGTGGCAGACTGTGACTAACTGTTTCAGGTAAACATCAGTGTACTGTGCTAAAATTGAGCTTTTACTCATCCTTGGAGCGGTGGGCGGTTTGTTTCCGTCAGTGCTGAGTCAACCGGCAGGCTAATTTCCAGTAAATTCATCCTGACTGACTGACACATTTCTGGTCCTATTTTTAGACGTTTTTGGGCAAAAGTAGCTTCCTTTCCCTTTTACTCCATCAGACTTGCACATAATATGTTAGATATAACACTCTTCATTATTGGTGATTATAAATGCAAAACTAAAGCTCTCTCTCTCTCTATATATATATATTGAATGTAGCATCATTTTTATACATGAAACCTTCAGCTGTACATAACTGACATTGCTTTTGCATGGGATCAGTATTACCCAAGGACCTCTAGTCATATGTAATAATTGTGGAGGGTTAGGTGATCTTCATCCTATCCTCATTACTCCCATTAGCCCTTTAGTCATTTTCCCCCTCTTCTGTACCCTATTCCCGAATAAAATATAACTGTTTTGAATATTAGGTTATAAAACTATAAAGTCTTGAAGCATTTTGGGTGAACATTCAGGAGGGTCAAAAGGTAAGATTCCTCTAGGACTGATAACAGGTACGTTTCATGTGGTCTTTGGTGACGTTTAACATCTATCATGTAGCAGCTTTATAAAATGAAGGTTAGGGTTTACGTGAATATAGGCAGCCCTTATTTAAAATCTTTGGCCATGTTTAGTATCGGTGTCCACCCTTGCAATGTAACTGATACTAATAATAACCAGCTTGCCGTCTTCTTCAGTCCTGTTTGGTTCTTTGCTGTGAAGAAGAATGTGTTGCTAAGGAATCCGTACCACCTCAGGTCTGCACACAGGACAGTAATCCTAAAAGTGACCCTCTGTCAGTAAATTCAAATAAAGTGGAGATGTTGGGAATGAATTACAAAAAACAGACATTAGGTGGTTGGGTGTGTGCTTCCTGGACTTTCAAATAGTATTTTTGCTGTGTAGAAAAAAGCACTGGCTCAGCTACACATTACCTCTGCAGGAGCTCCTCGGCCATGGAAACCTATGCCATGAAGCTCTCTGTGCAGAGTTTTTGTGCTGATGTTAATGCCAGAGGTGGTTTGGACCTCTGGAGGAAAGTATTGGAGACTTTTACGCACTGTTTGCTTCAGCACTCAGCACTATGCTCGAATTCAGAGAGCTCTTTAGAACGAACTGTTCTGTCAGATAGTTGTCAAAGAACGGGTCATAGTTTTGTCATAGTTGTTCCCCAGTTTGCCAAGATATTTAACATATTTACAATCTGTAAATATTTTGCTTTTTCTTGTAGTTGAGCTGTAAAATCTGGTATTTGTGTGTCTTTCCAGACAAGGGAGAGGTGTTTGTGTGGGGCTATGGTATCCTTGGAAAAGGCCCAAACCTGTCAGAGTCTTCGACCCCAGAGATGATTCCCCCGACACTGTTTGGACGGTCTGAGTTTAACCCCTCAGGTGTTGTCTCCAGGATCAGGTGTGGCCTCAGCCATTTTGCTGCAGTGACAGGTACGAGCACAGAAAAGACACAGACACACACTCTCCATATCAAATCAGCATCACATCCTCAGGTGCTTAAAAAGAGGCGGAAGTGCCCGCTGGGAGGACAGTTTATCGCTGAGTCACGTGATGTAGTGTGTTTATGGCACTGAAATGAAAAGGTCTGTCTCGCCTTGCTATTGTTGCTGAAACGCTGGGCTGGAAACATCTCTTTAGTCAGGTTTTATTAGTCGGAGGCTGAGGCTGTAACCAGCCAACGCTACGCTAACGCTTCAGATTGAGTTGTTCTCATTTCCTGAAAGCATTCATATTTTTGTGGACATTAGTGAATACAAAGGTAACTTTATTGTTTTTTTAATTTATTGTAGGACCAGATGCATGTGTGAAAAGAGTTGAAAAAAGAGACGTTAAGACTCCAGACGGAGCTGCGTGAAGCTGAATTAATAAATCTAATAAATCAAAGAGGTGAGACCACCAACCTCAGCAGCCAACACTGTCTGCTGCTAAAGAGAGATTTCTGAGTGTGCTGCACTGATCTGACCATTGTAAGCCTGACCTTTATGACTGCAATGATGTGTCAAAAAGGTGCTCTCTTAATCCAGAAGGAAGTCTTTAACACCAGGAAAAACAAGCATGGTGGCTCAGTGGTTAGCCGCTCCGTCAGAGCATAGAGGACTTGTGTTTGATTCCACAGAGAAAAGCCTGAGGTGGTGGTAAAGTCTTTCTACAGCCACATACAGTCCACAGTTTGATCTTAAGTGTGTTCAATAACCTGTATATAAAAACACCCTTAAATTGTAACATTGGGAGGGACTAACAGTGGGTATGTCTCAGTAAGTGTCAACTTCTACCTACTCTCTTTTTACCATCCCATCCCTGACAGACCAAAACAAGTAGTATAATAATACAGCTCAGTTTTTCTACTTCGTAAAGTCACGCTACTGCAGTAATGGAAAAAACCCATCAGCACGACTCTTTAGGCTTACACCTTAGGAATTATATGAAGCACTGGGAGCTCATTAGCCAGACTTTGCCTCATAATTGAAGCACAGAAATTTTCCCTTAATTTACCGAAAATGTAAACAAAGTAGAAAAGATTAAATAGTGAAGAAAAACCGGAAGATTTCTCTTTTTTTCTCCTTTTAATTGAATACTGACAATAAAAGATGATTATCTGTTACTGACTTCCTTTGGTGTATCAGAGGCCACATGTGACGTCTTCGTCTTAAGGAGGTCTGGATCGGACAGTCTGGGTAATTTCTCAAAAACTAGAACTAGTAAATGTGTTTTAATTCATTCAGGACCTGTTACACTCTAAAAAGGTAGAGCTGAAATCATTCTTGTATATATCTGAGTTCATATTAATCCGTATCGCTCTTGGTACTGCGCTTCAGTTCATCTTCTGGTTCAAACATTCTGATTGGCTGACCTTTGCAGATGCGTTTGAAGAGCGGGTGGAAAGGGCCTGAGCGGTGTAGCTGACACGACCATATTCAGGATGTCCACTGTTCATCGGTTGAAGTTGAATATAGAGGATATGTTTGGGAGTTGTGCTGTAACAAACCTTTTTCTCAAAACCTTTTCCTGTTTATGTCTTCATTGCATTTGCTGCTGTGTTGTGTTTTTGTTTTGTTTTCATAACTGGGAAGCAATGCAGGAGTCTGCATCATCAACAATGTGCACAAAGCAGTGACGCATTTGTAGAAGCATTAATCCAAAGAACTATCAGTGCTCAAAAAAACCAAAGAGACTATTTAAAAAAAACATTTAGAAATTATTACAGTTAAACCTTTAAGCCAACTGAAACATCCTGTGACGAAGCAGCTTTTTATGAATCTGAACTGTCGTGTAGAAAACTGAATATTTATAGGAGGTAAATTTAAGTTGTTATTACATTTTGGCTCCAAGCCTCATCCTTCTAAACTGTGGCCTCAGCTCGCTGATTTTTATTTTATTATTATTATTTTAATGTTTGCTTTGCAGATCGGGGTGAGCTCTTCGTGTGGGGGAAGAACGTGAGGGGTTGTTTGGGCATCGGGAAGAAAGACGACCAGTACTTCCCGTGGCGGGTAAGACACTGATTCAGTATTAGTAATCCAAACAAAGAGAAAACCGTGCAACCGTGTATCTGTCTTTGTCCCACTTCTTCTTCCTTTGGATCAAAATAAATGCTTTTTCCATATATTTGTGTCATCCATAATATTCAGATGTATTCTGGGGAAAATGTTGTGCGTTTGAGTACAGAAAAGTACGGTTGTCTGTGTGTGAAGGTGTTATGAAATTCTCTCTACCTGTATGTGCCCTGTTGAGATTTCCAATTTCTGCAGACTTTTATCAGCACGTCCTCTCAAGACATTTTAACAGGATTTGGAGGTGTAGAGCTCACACTTCTCGTCAGTGTTGCACAGTGTGAAATCCTGGGTCATGTACAAAAGAAGGAAAATAAATAAACCCTCTGCCCTCGCTGTATGTGCAATAAAAGCACCGAATGTTGTTGTTGTTGACTTCCTTTTTGTTGAGCTTCTGTGTGGGTTTTTTTCCCCCCCAGGTGACTGTACCAGGCCAAGTGGTGGATGTAGCGTGTGGTGTTGACCACATGGTGGCGCTGGCGAAGTCCCTCTTGTGAGCCTCTCGTCCTCACCAGCGGTGGATGAAAGCCTGGATGTTTGGGCTGAGGCCTCCCGCTGCCCCCCGGCTGCCCCGGAGAGCCGACTGGAGGCCCGGTATGGAGCCGCGAACCAGCTGCTCTCTACAGGCGGTGGACCCGGTCACGCGCTGACGTCAGCAGAGGGCAGAGCGGATGATTGTGCAGCAAACTTCCACTGACACAGCTCACTGTGTTCTTTATTCTTAAGGTCATGTGGGAAAGACATCCAAGCCTAATTTTATCACAACTGGAGTTGAAACGAGTCGTCAGTTAATCGATTTTTCCGTGATTCTGTGAAGCTGTCAGGTGGAAAACGGTGAATTTTTCTGTAAAAAATTAGCCGTTTTTGAGAATACACTGAACATATTTGGCTTCTGGACAAAATGAGACATTGGATGTGGTCACCATGGACTTACAACTGAAATTGTATAGACTAAACAGTTCTTCTGCACACCAAGTGATTATAAAAATAAACTGCAGCTGTAATTTTATCATTTTATCCCTGTCACTCGTGTTCTCACCAGCTTAAGATGCGGAAACAAAAAAAGCTGTTAACACAGTCGGCTTCGATCTGGTTCTGACTTTAATTTTCTCTCACGTGTGACGCATTTGCTACCACACTGGAGAAACGAGAGAGGAAAAATGTGGCCGACGGAGCTCGACAGACTCTTACGGTTTGGGTTTATTTCAAACATCATGCAGCAGCGCTTTAAATCTCTGCGGCACGATAAAATATTTGTAAAACACTGCAGCTGTTGAAAAGCCAATGACAGCAAAACAATCCACAGAAATGATTATCTCCCTGCCAACTGCAAATAGAGGTGAAGGCACTCAGCCCGAGGGAGAAAACAGGTTTCGAGGAATCAATTTTACAACCCGAGCTCCCGTGTCATCGGTCGCGCCCGCACGTTCTGCATACACGAGCTCGACGAGAGCAGCGGAAAGCTACAGAAACTACAATCGTGTCACGCTGACAGGGTGAGAGGATGCTGATTGTACAAGTGTTCAGGCTGAACACTGGCTTCTGATGGCTGTAAAATGAAATAAGAGAAACAATTTGCGTAGTTGTTTATGTTGTGTCTGATTTTCCCCTTTTGAAAATCACTGAATGGCAAAGAAGCGATTGGCTTTTTATATCCTACATCAAAATAAATAATTTTTTTAAATGAAATTTACACATCAGTTTTTTGTTGATGTATTAGACTTTAAAAAAAACTCTTAATTTCTGATAACTTTCATGCAAGTTTCTTTGCAAAAACTCTTCATGTTTTTTTCTCATATATGAAATGTTACAGTGGCGTTGCTCATAATAAAAGGCCAGAGTTTTAAATGATGCAGTCTGCATATGTATAGAACAGTCCTGTGAGCTATTCTCCTATTCTTAGAGGTCGTGGAGAGGCAGCGTTGTCATGTGGTTTATGGTTTGACCCTTCTTGACCACTTGGGCCTTTCTGTGTAGAGTTTGCGTGTTCTTCCTGTGCCTGTGTGGGTTTCCTCTTGTAGACCAAACACATGCTTCTTAGGACAATTGGCTAAAGTGTGGATGTGCGAGTGAGTGGTTGACTTTTCGTTAGGCCTCTCTTTGTGATGGGCTGGTAACCTGTTCAGGATGCACCCCACCTCCTGTGGGACAGTTTTATTTATATTTATATAATTTTTTTATTTATATTGCGCCAAATCACAATAACAGTCACCTCACGGTAGTTTATATTGTAAGGTAAAGACTCTACAATAATACAGAGGAAACTCCAACAATCATATGACCCTCTATGAGCAAACACTTTGGCGACAGTGGGAAGGAAAAACTCCATTTTAATAGGAAGAAACCTCCAGCAGAACCGGACTTGGGGAACGGCAGCAATCCACCACTGCCAGTTGGGGACGATGGGAGGAGGACCTACAACTGATGCTGGGTAAATATGACCCTACAGTGTGGCTGATGCTGTTGCCAGCATTTATACTCTAGCTTGGTCTGGCTAATTACTCTGCAATTTTGCTGCCTAAAGTTGGCAGAGGAGTTGCTGTTTTTGAGTTGCGCCATTCTTTTTTTGGACTGTACTGAATGGATGCAGTGTGTGGCTACGTTTTTAGGAAGCTGCATATCAGATAGAGGGTATCGGGTCCCAGCTACGACAAGCTTGTGGCATAAATTTAAAGAAACAAATCCAGTTTGAAATGTGTTAAACCAACCCACTGCATGTCCTCCTCCACTGCATCCACGGATCTCCTTTGTCTTCCTTTTTTCCTCCTGCCTGGAAGTTTCATCTTCAAAATACTAGTCACAAACTGGACAACATGATCAAACACGCACTTACAACCTACTCCTGAATCCTTTAGACATTTGTGTCAAATTTGAATCTGCAAAGTAACAGTTCAAAGGTTAAATTGCTGGAATGTTGACTAATTAAAAATGATCAATCTAGTACTAAAAACATGACTGCAATAAAACCCCATACTCAAAAAGAACAAATGATTGTGGCTGTGTTTCCAACCCATGTTCTGTGCAAAGATATATGTAATCAAAACAACTGGAAACAGTGTAACTAATTATTAATTAAGTGTGTGAACCTGGAGTCTTTTAATCTTTGTACAACCTAATAGACAGAAATATGGATTACATTAATCTCGTCTGTTCACCTGACTTTTAAATAGCACATCTTTGTTTTCTGTACAGTTCAACAAACTGCGGTTTAGAAAATGGATGAATTGCTATGAAAGAAAGACTTGAAGAAATGAACCTATAAAATTAACTATTACCTGATTTGATCTGATTCCCTTTACACGTGCTCTTTAAGCTGATTTTTAACCTCGACTCTAACGCGGGTTTCCTGATATCAACATGATGGACGCTTTAATTCTCACAGAAGACCGAGTATGGCTGAAGTCAGCCCGATCTGCACTGCTTTGTTCTCTTTGCTGAGCTCTCGTATTCTGGGCCATTCATCATTATGACAACTTGACGGCCCTCTGAAGAGCTCCGAAATGTATTTATACAAAATTACAGAGTGAGCATAAAACGTACGACCTGCAACCCGTCTGCAGAGCAGGATGCGAGAACGCGCAGGAGTAGGTTTGCTTTGCAGGGCTGAGAGGAAAACTTCATTCACCGCTTCTGATATCCCATTCAAAATATGAGACGAGTCGACCAGTATCTGGCATTTAGGAGGAGGCGTGAATTCACAGATCCACCTGCAGACCAGTGAGAAGGGTCAGCATGATTAGAGTCACAGTTGGCGACAGCATAATGGAGATTAACTTGAAGGTCAATCCCAAACAAGTTTGCTCAGTCATTAACGATTTACCATGGGCAGCACTAACGTCTGAACAAATGCTGAACAAAAATTATGCATGTAGTTTTCTTAGCTGTCATGGAGATGCAAGCTCAGTTACCATTTTCCCATATCAGTTTTTTTTTGGCCACATGAAGACCGTAGAAACACAGTTTTTGTGTCTGGTTCTCTACCTTCTGTTCTGCATATGCCCTTCAACTGTAACCTAACCCTAACCAAGTTTGAGGCTTCAAAAGACACACGACACTGTATATAATGGATCACATCCAGTCTTATGTTTGACAACTAGATGCTACAAACATCTCTGCAACTGAAAACAGTACAGTGTGTGATTTGTCGGTCAATATTGTAGGGAAATATAAAAGAAATGTTGGATTTTATTACCCAGAAGCCCTGTAAGGTGACACCCGTGTGTGTGTGTGTGTGTGCTGTGATTCAAGTGCCCCGTAGGAAAATGTGTGGTGGTTGTTGCCATTACAGCCTGGTCTAGATGAAGCGCTGACTCACTGCTGTTAATGTGTCGCCCGTAAAGTTTAGATTTGTCATTTCTGTGGGTGGAGATTTCCCACCATGCGACCTTGCAGCTCGGCACAATGAAAGTGATGCATTTCAATTAGCGGCACTGAGATGCCTCTCTGTTTGACTTATGGCTTGCAATTTTAATCTTTGTGAGTGGGAGCTGAGCAAGAGGCTCCACCACATGTCAGTGAACCACTGTGCTGAGCAGCGTGAGATTATGTAAGGTGTAAAATGATCATGATAAGTGGAAACACTAACACACTGTGTCTGCTCCTATAACCCCGCTCTGCAGAGAGGGTCTCTGCAGCTGGATGAGCCGCCCTCCCCTTCTGTCTGCTGAAGTAAAGAAGAGGTGGTGGCGTGGGGCCCACCCATGCAGCGCTACGAGGGCCTGGCTGTTCTCTGCTTTGTTTACTCAGGTCAGACAATACAGTCAACTCATATACCTGCAGTCTTCCTGGCTGTCAACCATTTTCTGCAGGCTGGAGTGGAACGTGGGCACCGTGGAAGAGAAAGCCCAGTAAAGAAGACAGAGACGGAGAAAGGTAGGATGTGCACTAATGTGTTTTCTGTGTTTAAGTTCTATTTTAAATCAGATCATTCATCATAGCACCTGTGTGGGCTAGCATTAAGCCCAAAGAATGGAAGAGTGGGATGAGAGGAGAGCGATGCACTTTTTAGTTGTAGTTTTTAGTTTGTAGGTTTCCAGGTCTGAAAGTAAAGCCAGTGAGGAAGTGCATTCTTTGAAATGGCCAATAGGGGGCTCCTGTTGCAAAAAGAAGTCCAGTTTTATAGAAACCAGTGAGAAAACTGCCTTTAGCTCCTTTGTCTTATAACTTAATAAACACTTTGCTGATAACTTTGTGCTCTCAGTGGCAAGCTCAAGTCTTATTCACTGCATCATGAATAAGAATATGGAATCATTAAAAATGCAACTGGAATGTGTAAAGCCTAAATGGCACTGACCCCATCATGTTATCTCATACCGCTCATATCATCGCCAGCTATTTATGTTGATTGATTTACATATGTTCTCTGTTATTGGTAATGTTGATCTACCTATAAATCATAAGCCTAAATGCTCTGGGGAGCATAAATGTACAGGTATATTTCACCGGAATCTGTCCTAACTTTCTTTATATTTTCTTTGTAAGAATGAAAGTTACCTTTGGGGAAAAAGGCTGAAACATTGCCAAAAATATATTTTTTAAAATGATCCCAAATTGTCTTCTCTGAAGACATTTTCTGAGACAGCAGATCATGGAGTTACAAAAACCATTATGACTCATAGTCTAGGATTATAATGATATCCAGAGTTGCTGGAATAAATGACAAAATAACACAGATCTTTATTTTTTATATATATATATGTATATATATATATATGTGTATGTATATGGATATATATATATATAAAAAAAAAAATCCCCTCTCGCCCCTGCGGGCGGTGTGTATCCTCCAAGCTCGGGTCCTCTACCAGAGGCCTGGGAGCTTGAGGGTCCTGCGCAGTATCTTAGCTGTTCCTAGGACTGCGCTCTTCTGGACAGAGATCTCCGATGTTGTTCCTGGGATCTGCTGGAGCCACTCTCCTAACTTGGGAGTCACTGCACCGAGTGCTCCGATTACCACTGGGACCACTGTTACCTTCACCCTCCACATCTTCTCGAGCTCTTCTCTGAGCCCTTGGTATTTCTCAAGCTTCTCGTGTTCCTTCTTCCTGATTTTGCTGTCATTCGGAACCGCTACATCTATCACTACGGCCGTCTTCTTCTGTTTGTCTACCACCACTATGTCCGGTTGGTTAGCCACCACCATTTTGT
>VOQK01003531.1:0-11288 GCA_015052645.1 Benitochromis conjunctus | reverse complement strand
AATAGCAGTTAAAAAGGTTTTATTCCCAGTACAACATCATGACTGGTTAACATGCTTCCTACTTTTAACAATTGTATAACTTTTTAGCGCAAGGGCAGGACAACCCTCATCTTAGCAATTCAGCTAGTAGTTCATAAGTAGCAATTATTGAGAAATGCATGGATGGAGGAAGACTGTGTAGAGTACTAGAAAGATAAGCTTGGAGCGGTTTATCTAAAATAAATACATAAGTAAAAATAAGTTGCCTAATAAGAGCTTGTTCATTTTAACCTGCACAAACTGAACTTCATCACTTCTAATTATCCGATTAAATGTTATCACTAAAACATCCATTTCCAAGGTGTAAAGTACACTTTGTTGCTCCTACATTTAAGCCGCCCAGCACACAATAATGGATCCACTCAAGCGTAGTATTAAATATCCGTTTTTTTACGTTCATCAAAACACGAATCAGCAGAGGGGATTAACGCACACGAGGGGAGCATTACATTGTAACTCAGCCTGCAACGATTCATTGAGCAATTCAAAGAATTCGATAATAAAGAATTCTGAACACAAATTCTTTGCTACGATGCTTCATTTAACACACGCACCGATGTATTAAACGACGTAAAGGCGAGCATTTCACCAACATTTACGGCTAAAAACAGAGCTGCACAGATGGGAAGTAACAAAGTACTAAGTGTACTTTGTTACTGTACATAAGTAGAATTTTTTTTAGCTATGTGTACTTGACTTGAGTATTTATTTTTTAATAGAAATATTGTATTAATTAAATTGCATTATAATTAAAAAAATATAAAAATAAAAAGTTTTTTTTGTTATTTTTTTACAAGCCAATAAAAATGTACATGGGCCATGAGCCCATGTTGTTAAGTTTGACATTGATTTATTATTAATATTAATTCATGTTTACACCATTATATAACGCCTGTTTTCAGCAGCACAGAAACTTACCTCCTATCAGAAAGCCTTCCAAGAACACAGAGTAAAGGCCCATTTTTTATGCCTTAGTTTATATTGCATGTTATATGTATACATATATATGTATGTACGCATCTATGCATGCACGCACGCACCTCTCTCTCTCTATATATATATATATATCTATATATATCTTTATCTATATATTTATATCTATATATCTATATCTATGCACACACATACATATACATGCATATACACACATATATAGAGACATGTATTTAATTTTATTTGACTTTGACTGCACTTATTTATATATTTTTGCATTTAAGAAATTGTTTCCTTAAAAGAAATTAAATTTCAATATGGCATGTAAATACAATCAAAGGGTTTAGTTGCTGTATTGTTTGACTGACGTTATTTGCAGTTATTAAACTTTAAAACAGGGTAATTTTAGAAATGAAAACCAATGAGCACTTCATTCTGAAAGACCTGTGTTTTTTCTCTTTTGAATATTTATTATTGCTCATTAATAAGACAATAATTAATAAGAATTTCTTATCCGATTACTCGATTAATCAATGGGATAACCGATAGATTATTCTATTATTGTTATAATCTATAGCTGCAGTCCTAAGTGTAACATTCACAGATTTTGGAGTACATTTTCTTTGTCAGCTAGATTGAAACATACTCACGTGCACAGGACAGAGGCAGACACACAGGCAGCCTGCAGCATTCCTTCCCAAATCCCCTCAGTGATCTCAGTTCTGCCCACTTATCACTCAGCTCACTTTGGAATGAAGTTTTGTCTGCAGGGACTTTGCGACAAGAGGCTCTGTATTGTCTTTCCGAACTTGGTCTAATAAAGGAAAATGAGCCTGGGGACTCTGGGAAAAGGTGTCTAATAAAAAATCAACACTGCACTAATGCAATTACAATTGCATAGGGGCTGTGGAACTGTAACTCAGTCGGATAAAATTCACAGCTTAGGTCAAAGTGTGGGAACACACACACAAACACTCACACACACACCCTTTTCTCACACAGACATGCTGCACAGAACCCCACTCAGAAAACCCATTTTGGTTTTAGGTAAAGGTGAGTCCACGATGAAATAATCGAACCTTTTAGAAACAGCGATTCTCATCATCTTACAGGATATCTTCAGTCATTTCTCAGATATTATCTTACATACACACACAGTATCTCAGCTCAGGAGGTTATTTATCAACCATCTGTGACATCGATATAAAGCCATGGGGCATTTCACATCATCTGTCCAATTACATTGTAATTTACTTGTCCCTCAAGCTAGGTGCTGTAATTGTACTATACAATATAGCAACCCGTGTTCCCCTATAGCAAAACCAAGAACAGATTTCAAATAAACAAAGCCAATATCTCCTTTCCCCTGAAGACTCACTAGTTCCAAATCAATCATATAATGTGTTTTCTTTTCCCCAAGACAACTGATGGACTGTGACAGTGAAATGTTTTGTGCTTTAAATGTTTCGCATTTTAATTCTGCATCTGAAAAGTTTGTTCATTTACGTGTACATGTAAACCCATCATAACTCATATTACAGCAATTTGTGTCAAATTTTAATACTTCACATAAAACACATATATTGGATGTCAGCGCTAACCACATTAGAAGTGAGATTTTACGACTGCGTTTCTAATTGCAATGATGCTACTGGCAAACGTTGTAATGTCAGCATATTAAAACACGCCGTTTTATTTGATGCTGCCAATTACAATCCTGGTGTTAGTACAGAGAAAGAAGTCCCGATGGTTTAGGATTTATAGGCATTAAGACCTGCTGTGACAGCAAAAACCACACCCACCATTTTTAAAGCCTCAAAAACTTAAAAATTTGAAGCGATCCCCAGTAGGATTGAGTATTCACAAGAAAGGTTGAAGACGAAGAGCATGGGGACGGTGTGGTTGACCAGGCAAATTACAGCTTTGGCACAGTGTCCTGGCTGGATTAGGGAAGCCTGGAAAAAAAATCTCAGGGGACAGATTTGTCACTTTGGACAGGAAAAGGTCCCAGTGGGGATAGTGGGGGGGGGGCATGTTTGGATCTGAGGAAAAGCCTTCTCTGAGATGAATACTAAACTTGCTGTTAAGTCTTGATTTGAACAATCACCATCTTTTGAAAACCCAGCATTCAGTCAGAGGCTAGAACAGACACTTTCAAATACATCAACAACTTTAAACTTGTCATGTAAGGTTGGCACAACACACAGCAAAACAGCAGCTATCTCAGTTCCTTCCACTTTGGTTCTTCTTTCGATCTCACAGCTCCACAGTCAAATTACCATTTTGCTAATTATAACATCACCTCGTGAGATCAGTGGGTCCCACGCTGTAATCACAGAGACGGCCTGAAAGAGCTGATAAATGGGCTGTTCCGGTAAACTTCTGCAACACATCGTGGTTCCAGCTGTGAAAGCAATGCTTAATGTGGGTTGGCCCATAGTCAGAAGCCTTACCAGTGATATTAAAACCAGGTGCTCAATGCAGTGTGTAATCTAGAGATGGTTTGACAGAGTGGAGTAGAACAAATGCACTGAATCAGTTAAGCAATCTCCTTTGTCAAAAAACAAACAAACCCCAAAACAATTTCTTCTCCACTTAGTCACAAGGGTGACCTAGAGATGTTTGCTCTTGTTCACAGAGCCATATTAGAGAGACACGCTACCTGCTTTTAGACCAAACTGGTCTGGGTGCTACTTGGAGGCAAGTACTCAACTTGGGAAGTTACCTGGTAAGTAAATACCTTTTAAGCCTTTTTCTGTTTGCATTCCCACTACTCATAGGAACAGTGAAATCATGCAATAGCTGGCCAGCTGCTGGTAAAGCAAAGTCACCACTAGTTGCCCCTTACTTTCTAATCCTTGTGTGGGTTCTCTCCGAGTACGCCGGGGCTCCCAAAATCCATACTCATGCATTAAAGAGGTTAACTGACAGGTCTAAATTAGCCCTCTGTGTCAGCCCCTGTTAAGGGCGTACCTCACATTCGTCCTATAACAGCTGGTATAGATATATATGCAGAACTGGAATGCAAGTACCATAGTAAAGGGTTGAAAGCAGAGCTGAGTAAAATAAAATGGCTCTGTATAATTTATCCATTTGCTATGCTACTAACTACTTGGAAATCTTTTTTTTTTTTCTTCCATTTGTGACAGTTTCAAGTATACTTTAGCTGCAGTGATGTGTGACCAGATCCAGAATTCACTCAGTGCAAATCACCTCTGGTTAGCCAGTGGTGAACCCTGACAAGGGCCCTAAATCAGTGAGCATCACCATTAACTCTCTGAAAAAGGCACAACTTCCCATCTCTGTCTTCACTGTAGACATAATGTTTCGTTTTAGAGGCCTGTGTGCTCCATTATTATATCCTTCAAGCAAGTACTGATGTCATCCCAAGGGACTTTAAAAAAATAGTCTTAAATCTAAGTCAAAATATAATAATTTGTTATGCTCTCCAGACCAAGTTCTTACTGGTCAGACAACCAAATCCAGTCTCCATCATTCACCAGTACTGCCTTTAAGGCCATCTGAAGCATTTTATTGGAAATACTTGAAGATTAACGTGGCTTGCTATGAGGTACTGCCCTACAAATGAGTTTAAACTTCAGTTTCTGTGAATGAAATTAAGGTATCTTGTTAGTTGGAACAGCTTATGGATGCAGCTTGCTAATTAAGCTTTATAATTTTAGCCTGTTCTGACTTTTTTTGAATTACATAAAAGTGGCAAAAGTCACAGCACTGAGGCTTCAAAATGCCTGTCCACAAACCAGCCCGAGACATCACTCTAGCTGTGCCAGTCTTTTGTACTGTCCAAAGATGTCTTCTGATATTCTATTGTGGCTAAAAGGCTGGCAGGTAGAGTCACGTCACACACTTTGACAGACTAATTGATTGTTTTAGGAGTAGGTAGGATTTCAGCCAGGATTTTGTTGACTGCAGCCATAGTGATTTGACATGGGCCTGCCCTCTCCCAAACCATTAAGGGCACAGGAAAAAGGCAAAGTAAACAATATTTAAAAAATTATTTGAAACCATAGCTTTTCATGACATTTAAACTGTGGTTGCTTCCTACTGGTGTCGCTCGGTATTTCAGAACAAAATAAAATCACAACAGTGTGCGAGCCACTTTTTCGTGCCCTCTGCTGTGTATGTTTCAGTGCCAAAAATGTTTTTATTTGTGTGTGTATGTTTGTTTGTGTGTCGGTGTGCACATTTCCTGTAACCCGGAGGCCTGGTAATCCATCACACCCGCGTCAGGTGTAATATGTGACACATTCACCTGAGGAAACATTGTCGCATTAGTCAGTGTGGATCAATGTTGAGTTTCGTCTTGGAAAATCTCTCGTCACAAAGAACCAAAGAGCTACAATTAATAACAGCTGAAGAGCAAGGTGGAGATGAGTTTTTTCACGCTGTGCGTGATTTAGAGAGCTTCTGTGGTACAGCATACGCACGAGCATTTATATTTACATGAGCAAAATATGAGCACATCCACATATCATCCCACTTTAAAGTGCTAACACACCTAACGTGCCGTTTGTTTATGTGTTTGCCGTGCCATTAACTCTGAGGTAGTTTGGGAAAATGGATGACTACTGAATCGGAAAGGTATTTGTTTTTCATCACCGATCCACGGAAAAAGAGGAAAACATCAAAACATGTTATGACAGATTAAGAGGAAAGTACTTTGAAGCTCAGATGAGAAATTAGATGTTGTCGTTACAATAAAAATAACTCGACTGGCATGAAAGCACGTTTGAAAGTGAGGTCTTGCAGTAGCAGAAATGGGGGTGCTTTGGCACGAAGCCTTTTGAATTTGCATTTGAAGTGGATCTGGAAATGACGTTTTAAAGACTTCTATCCATAGAAGACTGCAAGCACTCATCCAAGACACCTCAAAGGCTTTTAGACCAGGCACTCAGGTTTAAATTTGAAACATCATTATCATCGAGATCTACTGGAGATGAGAAGGGAAGAGGAGGGGTAGCCGAGAAGAGGTAGAAAATTTCATCTTATTAACCTGAGTAATTTAGTACCTTGTCCTCTGTAATGGGAGTCTCATACCATTAGGGGGCTTCTCCTCTTCTCCTGCACACTCTCTGTCCATTTCTCTGTTCCTCTTGGTCCCTATGGTGACTGCCATTTCTTGCCATATTGTTGCAATCACTCAGTTCAAGTAAACCTTAACTGATTGGCTCTTTTGTTTCTGCGTTTCGGAGAAAGAAAGGTTGTGACATTTTCCCAAGGTTACAAATGTTGCTTTTAGCATAGCGGGCTACAGATAATTGATCAAAACTGCAATCTTGAACCTTTCCTTAGCTGTAATTTAGGAAGAAGGCAAAGGTCATTATGTGCTCAGCTGAGAACTGGTTCTTTGCTTCTGGCAGCTAAGGTGATTATTTTCAAAGCGCCTCTGGCAGTTTCATTTTGTGCTGTATTATGGTAGACTGAAGAAGAAGAAAAAAAACCCTGACTGACCTGAAAGAAACCTTTTTATATAAAAGAAGGAAGATAAGCGTGCTGCTATTTTATTTTTTACCCCTAGTTTCAGATACATGTACAAGTATTTAAGCATTCAGTATTTAATATTTGTTCTCATGCATCGTTCCCTTGCTATGATGGCAGGAGGGTGGGCAGTATTTTCCAGTTACACCACAGCCCTGACGTAGGACTGTGAACCTTGGTAAGGTTTAATGTTAACATTTATTTTTGGACAAAGCTAGCTGAGACAGGCCGGCGTTTTTAAACACATTTGTTCCACCGGGCTGAATCGGGCCTCCGTAAACACCAGAGAAAAAAGGAAACCTTTTTGGTCTTCACAGTAAGTCATGTTTGTGCTGGTGAGGGCAGATTATAAGGTCTGCAACTAGAAATGCACTGGCTACAATTTTCTTTCCAATTTCCTCCCAAGTCAGATCTAATTCTCTGAGTCCGATCTTGATAATAACTCTGATTTACACCATCATCAAACATTTTCATACATTTTCTTTAATATAGATTTCAGTTCATGTACAGAATAAAACAATGAGCATTTAAATAACTTTTACACTTTTTCCTATTTCATACTACTCACGCTAACAAATCTTAGCCAAGAATTCTACAGGTTACAGAGGCAGGGCATTTTACCACAAATAAAATCTGTATAGCCAACTTTCTACAAAATTATTTCTTCAGTGTGCTTCAAGCCATGCGGATCAGCCGTAACATTTCACTACTTTCACTGAAAACACTGGAACACACAAAAAAAGCGAAAACTTTAGGACCGAGAGTTCAGAGTGACAAAGCTGTGAAAACAAAGGAAACGTCAGACAGCTGGCTGCTGCATTAGCATTATGAGAAAGCTAGACACAATTACACTATTTGCAGTGAAAAAAATAGCTGCCCAGATTGATCTGCCAAGTTTGTACTGATTCGCATATTTGCACAGCTCGTTCTACCAATTGGAACGGTGCAAGTTGTTCCGGTTTGACTTATAATATACAGATGCAAACAGATGCATGGCTAATTTGATCAGCAGGCAATAACATATACCTGAGGCTACGCAGAAACTGACAGACACCAGTCACTCACTGATCAGTTGGTGCATCGCTACTTGGAAGTTAAGCTAGTGTTTACTAAGGGACATCATTTGAGGCAATTTACACTTCACACAGCTCCCTCTAGAGCCACAAAAGACATTATACAACTGCTTTTACATAGAAAGTAATCTCTCACATGAACCCTGACAGTCAAAGTAGTGCTGGCAGGCTACCAAGCTATTATCACATAAATCTGTCTGTGAGTGGTTAGTTCCCTGTCAGAAGTTACCTCTAAAAAACTCTTTTACTTTGAACTGTAATGATAACGATAAGCTGTATGTGAAGATAATCAGACCTGCAGACTTCTTCTGAGGCTATGACTGGGTCTGTTTGGATGAAGCACCTGGAAATCTTTTCCCACAATCAAACCAATCTGCTGCGATCTGTCTGTTATATCTAATCAGGGACTGATTTACACTCCAGATACAAGGTCACTGCTGCTGACCCGACAGTGGTATCAGCAGTCAAAGTCATGTGAACCACAACTACAAAGTGTGATTTAAAAGCAGTTAAATTTGTGTTACACAGTACAATCAAAGTATCAACCTGAACTGAAAAAAACAACTTTTTTTAAACACTTGTTAAGCAGAAAGACAATGCTGAGTGAGGAAGTACAGGGGAGTAAGTTCACTAAGATGCAAAAAGAAAAGCGCAAGGAAGAAAAACAAAGCGCAAGGAAGAATGGATGTCAGAGAGAAAGCCCACGCAGCGCGATGAGAGCGAAGGAAGTGAGGTCAGGGTGGGGAGGAAGAAAAGTAGAGTTTTGTGAAGAGGAGAGCAAAGAAAAGGGAGAGGGGGGAGGTCAGAGAGGGAGTGAAAGTCCAGTAATTGCTTTGACCTTGAGCTGAGCCGAGGTGTAACTCAGTCAACGCGAGTGATGAATTCCATGCCCTCGGCCTTGTCGCGGGGATAAAGCCACCGCTCGCAGGGATTTTTGTTTATGACCACTTGGAAAAAAATATGGAGGGAGGACAGAAGAGTCGCTGAAAGAGAGCCTGGCTGGGCAGCTTTCACAGCCGCAGAGGGAAACCGGTAAATGGAAAAGGTGGGCTGGAGGGGTTGCTTAAAGGCCAGAGAAACGAGACGGAGTGCAGTAGAAATAATTGTAACACGTTTGGGGAAGATCTATTCTGGCTGTGTGACCTGTCAGACGAATGTTTATGACCACTGACAGACTGAGCTGTGGAGAAGGACTTGGAGAAAGCGGCAGAGCTTCTCTTCACTTTCTTTCCCGGGTTATAGCAGCTCTGGAGTTTTCCAGCACAGAATACAGTAGCAGGTTTTTCCTCCTCATTAAACTTTCATACGGCTTATAGCAGCTACAGGAAAATGTCATATTCTGAATGGCTTATACCATGTCACCCACTGTATGAAAAATGACCTCTTATATGACTTGTTTTTCATAGAGTTTTGAGCACATAAATGATGTCACATTGTTCTAGCGGTTAAAAAGTCCTTTGTTTAAAGTTGGAGACAATTTCATGCCTTCGTTTTCTGCTAATAAACAAATACACAAGAGTCTGATGATGAACATTCTCAAAACAGGCAACTCACTCTATTATAGGTTGAAAACTGAATAGGAAATCGTTAACTGATGCCATACCCGTTACATGAAAGGCTGCAAAGTTCATCAGCTGGGAGGCGTCAACACCGTCAGCAGCTTCTCACGACTTGAGCCAAAGGATCAATGACACATGTGCTGATGTCGCAGACGTAACCATTACTGGGAGTTTAGGCAATTTATCACCACACCTGCACCATCTTCCGCACAGTTTTACTAAAGTTACTGAGCTAGGCTAACATGCTTCAATTTTCGGCAAAGGAGTGGACTGCTTAGATTCCTAGGAGGCACATTTATTGCATGGGGTGGAAAACTACACCTGCTATTAACACAGGCATGCAACATGTTCTCCTAACTGGAAAAAACAAGCAAAGTTTACAGAAACTGTAAGTTGCTACAGGTTACATTTTGATTAAATGCAAATTTTTGACCTACTAATGCATAACATAAATCAACAAAAATGTCTATGCTGGATTACTGCACATTTCCGAGCGCCTCTGTCAAAAGCTTTTTGGGAATATGGTTACGTTGTGTATATTTTAAAACACTCAAATTATAACCAAACTTACTAGTACGTCATTACTCTGCCCTGGGGCCCCTTAACCCTAGCAGATTATGTTAGGCCCCAATCACCCTAAATAAATAGTGAGACCATATTTTTCTCTGAAAAATACTACAAGTTTCTATAAAAGTAATTACTCCATAAAGTACATGTTAGTCTGATTATTTATTAGCGCTCTTATGCATATTATGAACACTCTTGCAGATTGCCAAGCACTCTGCACTTTCTACACTGACCCCCACTGAAAACATTTCCACCTACGCATTCCTAAAAACAGCCACTAAAAATCCCTGATTAACTTGATGGAAATTACACTGCTCTCTAAAGATGCGACCGCAGCTACAACTTGTACTTGAGTTCCCGGGTCCTCCGTACTACCTGTCTCCCTGAGGAACCCACGGTAATTATCTTGTCATGGGGCTAGATTGGTGTGTTGAACAACTGATTACACCAAGGCTGATTGGCGCAAAATATAAATGGCTCCAGCGTCACTAATGAAGAGGGATGTGAACTGGTGTCAAGCTGCTGTCACGCAGTAAATGCCAACCCGCATGACACAGCCACTGAGGTTGAGATGATGGCCCTGATTACACCTTATCATCCCATATCCGACTGATAACTGTTAAACAACGGTGGAATGACAGGAATAACATGGAAGAGAGAAATCTGTGGAAGAAACGGAGAGAGAAAATGGGAGAGCACAGACAGACGACAACATAGATAATGATATAATGTCTGTGTGCGCATAGGAAGTGTATGAAAAATACAAACGATTATTTAAGCCAACAAGAATGAAATTTTGACTTTTTTTTTAAGTTAAATTTCTCAAGATACAGGGGCAAAGTACTCTGAGGACAGATATACTGTAGCTGGTGCTCAAAAGAATTTACACAAATGACTTTGGGCCAATCCGTGACTGATGTGTGTTTTTCTATTGTTGTCATATTGAAAAATGAAGCTGTTGCCAATCAGATGTTTTCCAGATGGTACTGCATGATGGATCAATACATAAAAGTACATTTTTGCATTCATAGCTTAATCAATTCTGACAAAATCCCCAAACCACACCAGCTGAAACACAGTCCCAAACCACGGCAGAGCTTTCACTGTGTTTTACAGTGTAGACACTTACTGTTGAACCTCTCTCCTCCTGACCTGACCTCCTCTGCACACACTGACAACGACTTGCGTTTCCCTTCCTTAGGAATGGCTTCTTCTATGCTACCCTTCCACTTAGACCATTTCTCATGAAGCTTCAGCAAACAGTAGATGGATCAACTGAAGGGTCACGTGCATTTCGTAGCTCTGTCGCATGTCAGGTCTTTGCTAGATTTTTTCCTATTTCTTTTTTTTTTTTTTTTTTGTGTGTCCCGTTCGGATCATTAGCTATCAGAATTATTGTCTGAAGGCCAAGAAGGACGCCCAACGGATTTACTTTACCAAATGGACCATCATGGCTTTGCCGTAGTGATCCATTTGATTTTCCTTTTTTTTTTTTTTTTTATTTTTTTTTTTTTCTTTTTTTTCTTTTTTTTTTTTATATTTTTTTTCTTTTTTTTTTTTCTTTTTTTTTTTTTTTTGTTTATATGTATAAAAGAAAAAATTTGAATAAAAAGACATT
>VOQK01003528.1:0-11008 GCA_015052645.1 Benitochromis conjunctus | reverse complement strand
CCACAGGATTAGTCTTCTGTAGTGTGCGGGCAAATAAATCTGCCCATCCGATGTTGTCCCCTGGCAAAGCAAAGAACAAAGAGTTAAATTTACTTGACTGGACTGGTAATGATAGTTTATCAAGGTTTTTCTGCACTTGCATCACCAGCACATGAGCATTATGGGTACTTTGAGCTGTTCCCTTCTTTTCAAACGAATCACCACAGTACATGGATCCACATGTTAGATTTGGCACAGATTTTAATCGGATGCCCTTCCTGATGCAACTCTCCCATTTTTCCTGGCTTGGGAACAGCACCAGGAGTACATCAGCTCGTGACCCCCTGACGCCTGGTTTGTCTCTTCCCAGTCCCAAATCAGGAATCTGTTGCATGTAAGGCGAATGCGTTGACCCACCTCCCCATGAAGTCACCACCAGAGTATTATACTGTTTCGAATGACCTGACAGATCCTTGGGCCATTAAATGCATTTTAAACGCATCCCTGATGCTATACTGGGAGCTGTAAGTGCACACAAATCAGAAACAGCTTTGACAAGTCAGTGCTGATGAGGAGCAGAAGTGATGGAGCAATTTTTTCTGTTTTATGCGACTGAGCTACTTTTTGGAACTATTTTATCCCAGTTTTTTCACAAATGAACTCTAAAGCCTCGTTGTGGCAGGGCGTGGTCAGTGGCGCCGCTGCAGGGGAGGCGAACACACCTGCACGTCTCGCTGGGTTAAACGACTGAACTGGGTCCTGGCATGTTGTTGTTGTGGAGATGTGTGGCTGGCAGCAGGAGAGCTGCAGCCAACTCTGTGTGTACAGCAACTGTGTGCGTGGAATAAAATGTTGAAAAGCTTTAAAATGTCATCGGGTCTGCCGTGGTCACTTACACTCGTGTACTATAGCTACATCTGTATAAAGCTACTAACATAAAACCCATCTATTATCAAGCTTCTCTTTAAGATACATACAAAATATGCCAATCATTATCACAATGCTGTGTAAAAGTATTCAAGGGAGACAGATTTCTTGTAATTTTTTTATTTTCTAATGGTCTTTCAAAGTTTCTCTGTGGATATTGTCTGCTTTTTCAATCGTTTTCAGTGCAGTCCTTGTACATGACCATTTTCAGAGAAATGTTTGTTTGTTAAGCCACCTATAAATCATTCAATCATAAAAAAACATGTAACTCAAGGGATGAACCACAGCTGTGTCTGCAGATAATAAAAAGCTTGAATTGGATCTTCAGGCCATTTCTTACTAGAAGCCTGTCACAAGCTGCATTAAACTGATTTGAGCCTAGTGTAAATCACTGTAGTCAGGGGGCAGAATGATCTGGAACTGGTGCGGAGGTCCTTATGTTGTAGTTGCAATACTTCTTCAGTACTTACAGAAGAAGCGCGAACAAAAAAAGGATTAACACTTTTTAACTGGCAGGTAATTTCTGAAGGTATTCTGAAACAATCTGCAAAACAAACTGAGGTTTACCGACTTTGTGTAATGAAAATACACAGTTTAGTGCAGGATAAACTCGTTAGCGTTACCATGTCCTTCAACAAAGTACTAACTTTCTTACTTTGAGTACATTTCAGAGCTGATTGAACTTGTATAAAGAAAAGAAGTAAAACCACTATAACTTTAACTTTTACTTCAGTATTTTTAGCTTCTAATTAAATAAAGAATACCTATACTTTTGTGCAAATTACACAAGAGCTGGACTGAAAATCAATGGGAACAGGTTTTATGGAGTGATGAATACAAATTTGATATCTTTGTCGTAAATCATCTTGTGTACGGAGGAGGTCAGGAGAGAGGTACAACTCTTATCAAAATTGATGGAATTCACAGAGCATCATCAGTACCATCAGATTCTGATTCAGCCTGAATACCAACTGGTCTGTGTCAAGTGTCTGATTGGCAATAGTTTCCCTTTTGAGCATGATAATGATCCCAAACACTCCAGGTAAAAACACACCATGGAGCATGATTACTGAAGAAATGACAAAATAGCTTGTCTAAGAGAGTTCAGGCTGTGTTGAAGAACAAAGGTGTTCATACCAAGTATTCACTTTCAAGCTTGTTAATATTGTACAGACTCTATTTTTGGCTTACATGCTGTACTTTTTCGATAATTGTTGTAACCATTTCCAATTTTCCTAGGAAAATAAGAAAAGAAAGAAGATTGATAAAGTGCACAAAGTGAACCTCTTTACTGCAGTGCTTGTCATCATTATGGCAGTGTTGCATAGCGTGGTGGTGAGGCAGATGAGGAGAACGGAGAAGTAATATAACACAGACTGAGGTTCTGATAACTGGCATGCCCTCACAGACAGACTGAAACTAATTTGCACTCCTTGACCTGGGTGATGAGAAAAGTATGCTCTGCAGAAATGAAAACGCTTCATAAAAAGGGCTTAAATGATTAACACTGGGCTTGAAAAAAATACTAACGCATGTTTACTGTGGGACTAATGCTATAATGAGCATCCTAGGGAGTGTTTACGAAATAGCTACAAACGCATTGGCATTTTAATTGACAATGACTGATGAATATTTGCATGGCGTAACAACTCTCGACTGTTAATTAAAAGAAATAGATTATTCTCGGATGTTATGGTAACATTTATAGTATTCTTTTACACAATAGAGGTAATATCCAACAGATGATGAGCCTTTTCTTGAATGGTAATTTAAAACAGATTAGTTCTCTAAAACTGGCAAAAACAGGATGTTTCATTTGGAAAATTACACTTGGCTCTTGTGTGATTCAGTCTTTTTCTGATGCTGTGGAGATTGTTAGCGTTCCTGTCTTTGTGCCCATGCTCAGCCGGTTGACTCACAGTTGCAGAAAGACTTCATGAGAAGTTTAATCCAGTGGCTAATACTCCCAGGACCAAGAAATGATGTTGGAAAGCAAGGCTCGATTGGGTCTGGAGTCCCACAGAAGAAAAGAAGGATTCTTTTGTTTAAGGCGCATTATCAATGTATAATGAACAGCAGTTCCTTCACTGCTTCATTTATGACACTCAATGGCAGGGGGTAAATGGGGAGGTATATCTCTATCTGAAATGCACGATGCTGGGCTGCGGCCACAGGCCAGTACAAAGAAGGTCAGCGCCTAATGCCATGCTCATGGACTCTGTTTCTGACAGTTTAGTCAGAAATATCTAGCTGAGTATCCCAATCTGAGGTCATTTTGTGTGACTCTGGCATTGCTGATCCTGGTCCTCCTCCCACAAAGGAGCATATACCAGTCCCGTGGCTTGGTTGATGCCCTTCTACAGCTCTGTCCAGCTCTTCTTGTGTAACAGCCTTTCTCCTGATAGGTCATCCACACTCTCTTTGCTGAGACACTGCTAGACTATGTAAGGATGTAAATGTTCCAGTGACAAGGACACAAAAAAAAGCAAAGTTAGAGAAAAATCAGTCAGGAGTTACGAGAAGAGAGAGCAATGGTCGATGGCCGCCAAAAAACAAGACAACCTTTTTGGGGGTTGTCATGCTGTGTGTTCTCCCGTGCACCTCCTGTCATTTTCATTTGTGCCAAAGCAGGTGAAATGGATTCACACTGGTTTCTTCTTCTTGGCTGGACAGATTGAACTGACTTTGTCTTCTACCATGATGATCAAGTGTTCCCTTTGTGTTTTTGAACAGTGTACATGTTGTATTTGTTACATCTGCCAAAGAGGCTATGTTTTTGGTAGTGTTTGCGTGCATGCGACGCTGTCTGCACCTCAAATTTTTGAATGAATTCTGATAAAACTTTGTAGGGGTGTAGAGGGGTGGTCATGTTAACAATCCATTAAATTTTGGCTTACATTAAACAAGGTATTCAAGGTCAGTTAAATGATTTATTGGTCTAAAATTGACCAAAAGCTTATAACCTAGAAACTATGATTCTTATAAGTGTGATGTGTGTTCTCAACATAGAGAAAATATTGTATGAAGATTAAAAATATGTCATATTTGATCTCTGACTCTCCTTCAAGGGCAATAGATCTGAAGGTCAAAGTGTTAAGAAGAAACAATACAAGCGCAAACCTCAACCAAGGCAGCCTCTGGGCAGTATTTACCTTAAAGGGAATCTGCCTCTTAAATCTGACGTCATTAGCCATTTCCATGTCCAAACGCCTCTTCAGTTCTCAAACAAATGCTGCAGCATCACTGAGAGTTAAAACCTGTCAAAATTCTTTCATCTTTAATAAAATGATCAGCATGTCCGCTCTACCAGGTGTAACAATCAAGCTTAACATCCAGGCATCCATGAAAAACAGGATTTATGACGTGTAACAGAGTTAGAAGTTAGCAGGGAGTTAGCTTTCTAGTTTTCATTTAAAGATGATATACCATGTTTTGACTGAGGGATTTCTGAAACATTAAAATGTACAGCTCTGCTTTCACTTCGGACATAAATGAAGAAAGAAAACCAAACAGCAGTGACGTTTTTACGGTTACTGAAGTTGGGCTAGCTAGCATATTATGGTGTGCTACATGGTCGCTAGCTACACCGCTATGGTTAGGATAATATAAACACATTAGCACAGTGAAGCTGGAGTATGAGCGCTAACTTTTTTTCCATAGCTTTTATTAAATGTTAATAAAAGTTAACATTTGAGTCCCTGAGAGGTGGAGAGAAATGCAATCGCATGGCAGGAAAAAGACGCTGAAAACAGACCAAACTTCAGTCGGGAGAACAACTGAGATACATCCACAATATGAGGTTAGTCATTAATATACTGCTGCATGGTTTGGATTAATCACTATGAAAAAGTCCTGATCCTCAGTTTCATATACTCATTCAAATCTTTGTTAGCCTCCAAGTGTTCAAATATTTGATGTCAGGCATCGTAAGGTTTTATAAACAGAGCTTTAAAACGCGCTGCAGATGAAAGCGGTAATAAAAACCCAGAGAGGCCGGCGGTGATCACTGACTCCTTTTAGGTAGTTGTTAATATTAAATACAACAAGATCCAACACATTAAAACACAAAACAAAAGACATGATCCTTAATGAGCGCAGTGTAGTTTGGTTTATATGTCATCACTTAATAACCAGCTAGTATTGAATTTTGTATATATTATTTTTCCTTTGTTTTTAAATGAACAGAATCAACTTTACTTACCTGGATGATTGAGCATGCATCAAGACCTTTGTTTTTAAATGTACACTGATATTAAGTAAGAGTAGGTAATGGATAATAGGTACTGATTTGTAAATAACTTAACATGAATACCTTAAGCTTATTATATAATATTATACTACAGGACATTTCTGACTAGGCAGGTCGTTCTCTTTCTCTTGCTAAAAAGCATTTTGGTGTCAACTTGAAAGAAAGGCAGATATGAAGTGAAATCACAGGTCAAAATGTGAATTGTCGACCCGTGTAAGGTTAAATAAGGTTCATACAATGTGAACTACAAACTTCTAAAGTTTATTTAAAAATTCTAAATTATATTTAAAAAGAAATAAATATGATAAAATTATTGTTGAATGCTCAACAACACACAAAATATAAATTAAAGAAATATAAATCATTATTTCTATCACATTTTTTTTTTCTTTTCCTTGGTCACCTGAAAGTCTCCCTGAGGCGTTTTTGGTCAGTGTTACACTGACTCACACTTACCACACTGTCTCTCATCAGCTCCATTGGGACAGTCTTTGTGTCCATTACACTGCAAAACTTGAGGGAGGCACTCACTCATGTTTCCACATGGGAATTGGCCAAGAGGGCATCTAGCCCCTCCTTCCACCCTGCTGGTCTCCAGAGCTGACAAAGAGAGAGGAAAATATAAGAAGAAGGTGCAAATCCATCCAGACAAGAATAAAAATACACAACCAAAAGGAAAATAATGGAACAATACATTAAAAAGACATGAAAATCGGTCGATATTGTTACATTCATACCTGCGAGTTCGGAAAGAGCAACTCGTGTTGCTCTAGGCAACAAAAATTCCAGGTGCAGACCGAATTTACTCATAAAATTCATAAAAAATCCATCAATCTGAGGGTTTTCTATGTATTTAAAAAAAAAAACAATTTCAAAACACCCCTAATGAATCCATCAAAGGTATCATTAAAACTGTGACTAGACTGAATGATTAAAATAGCTGCTTTTTTTCTTTTGCATCTGTGTCCCACACATAACAACTTGTAAACCGTTTTTTTTCAGAGGGGGGTTATTAGCTGCAGATTTTCTGGCTGCACATGCTTGATGCGCTGTTGAGCTGGGATCTGGGGGGCTGTGGAGGTCATTTCAGTACAGCGAACTCATCACCATGTTCAAGAAACCAGTTTGAGATGATTACACATGGTACGTTATCCTACTGCCATCAGCTGATGGATACAGATGAAGGAACAGCGACAACACTCATGAGCTGTTGGTTTTAAACAATGCTCAGTTGGAACTGATGGGCCTAAAGCGTGCCATGAAAATAACCATCAAACCATTATACCATCAGCAGCAGCCTGGAGCATTGATGCAAAGCAGGGTGGGTATGTGCTTTCTGTTGTTTACGCCAAATTCTGACCGTGCATCTGAATGTTTCTGCAGAAACGGAGACTTATTAGACTAGGAAACGGTTTTTCAGTCTCCTATCCAATTTTGGTGAGCCAGTGCCAATTAGAGCCTAATTTCCTGTTCTTAGCCGTGCGGTTCCTTTTCTTTCTTTTCTTTTTTTAAATATGTATTACACTTGCTTTCCTATCAGCTCGCAACAATCTAGCCATTCTCCTCTGACCTCTGACATTAACAAGACCCCAGAGAACTGCCGCTCACTGGATGTTTTTAAGCCCTCTTTTTTTGGACCATCCTCTGTAAACCCTAGAGATGGTTGTGTGGGAAAATTCCAGCAGATCAGCCGTTCCTGAAATTCTCAGACCAACACGAACAACCGTGCCACATTCAAAGTCCCTTATATCATCTTTATTCACACATCCTGCTGCTCAGTTTGAGCTTCAGCAGTTTGTTTTTTTTTTTTTTTCATACCAGAGAGGTGTACTAGAAACCAAGAGTGACAACCCCCAGGTTTTCTTAGTGTTAGCTGGTTTAGCAAACACAAAAATCTCTCTGGATTATCCCAACAACAGATATAAGCTTTTTCTGCATTTGTCATTGTCTCTTCTTCTACACAAAATAAATCAAGTGTTGCCTGCTTTCATTAAGAGGAACAGTGATGAGGGAAATAAAGCAAGACAGCACTGCTGGGGCTTAACTTACCATTTATCATTACTTATGATCTGTTATTACCATTATTTATTTGTGGCAGCTGCTCATATGAGCCTCATACTGTATGCTTGATCATGATACCGAAGAAAAATATTTAGTTCGGAAACTCACACTGTTAAAATACTTAAAAAATTAACAGCAGGGCAAAAATTAATCGAGTTGCACAAGCAGCATCTGCTCTCGCAGAATATGCAAAATAGATTTTAGCTAATCAACAATGAACCTGATGGTCTGTGGGCTTCTGAAACAGTTACTGGGATTATTCAAGCAGGCCAAAGTCTCATCTCGTTCATGCTGATGATAAACAGGAATCAGAGTGCGGAGATAAACCGTTAAAGTATTAAAAGTGTTCAAGTGTCTCCTAATGTAATTTCCTAATGTAGCATTATTACCTCATAAAACATATGCAGCATTTCAACCTTAAAATACATGATTTTATTGGCTGTTTTGTATGTAAAACAAAGTCCAAGGAGACTCATTTGGCTGTTAGATGCTCCAGTATGTACACACATTACACTAAAACGCTAAAGGAATATCAGTTATAGCTGCTTTAGCACGAACTCTGTGTAAAAACAGACACGTGAACATTTCAAAATACTTATTTTTTGTTAATCAAAGCAGGTCTCTCAGTGTTTCAGCATTTAAATCAAACTCCAAAAAAAACATGACTCATCTTTCTTTCCTCAGAAACTCCCTATCAACTATCTACAATTTTGCATTGTTCTTGTCCTATTCACTTCTATATAGAGGAGCACAGTGGGAGTAAATAATAACCATCTACACTGTCATGGCACAGGGATCACAGATGTGAAGCAATCCGTGCCATGCATAAAAATGAACACACTGAGTCATCGAGGGAGAGAAGCAGTGAGTTAGTCGGTCCGTCTGAAGTGTTTCTCTCATCTGAAACATGAAAGGCAACCAAACAAAAAAGTAAACAACTGTATCGTTTGCCGCTCTCTGAAGTGGATGGGTGATTATGTCTAAGATAACTTGGTATTCATTCTAAAGAGAGCTCACAAACGATGGGGATCTGCACAAATCCATTTGTAATCTTACGTGTTACGAAATTATTCTTGAAAACTGACAAGGTATTTTATTTTTTTGCTGAGCCCTTATTTCTCAAGGGGTCGCCACAGTAGATGTATCTGCATGTTTGAATTGGCACTGATTTTACACCGGATGCCCCTCCTGAAGCAACTCTCCCATTTTTCTAGGCTTGAGCCCAGCACTAGGAGTTCTCTCAGTCATGACCCCTGAGGCTGAGTTTGTCTCTGCTCACAGTCTCAAACTGTAGATGTTTTGTATGTATGGTTAATGTGTTAACCAGCTACAGATTAGCACTCACGGTGTGTCCTGGTCCTGGGTCTGTGAGACAGTGTTTATGTGCTTGGACTCTTGATTCTGGGTTATTTCATTTTCTGAGGTTAAGATTCTCTTCCAGGTTTTGCTTCTTATTATAGGTGTAATACCTGTGTTTAATATTTGTGTTCTCGGGCCTTCTTAGTTTTGTTTTCTAGTCTTCATGTATTCGTTATCATGCCTCCCCTGTGTTCCATGTCCTATGTTTAGTCAGTGGTGAATTCAAGTTTGTGCGCCTCAGTTTCGGTTCTGTCTGTTGTCCTGTGTGCATCATGTTCTGTTTTGTTCCCCTTGTGACTGTAAGTGTATTCAGTTTAGCAGTGTGCCCATGTGTCTCCTCTTTCCCGAATCTCCTGTCTGTATACTTACTGACTGAGTCTCCCACTGTCCCTTGACAGAGCATTAGTAACCATGCCCTCGTGTCGACACTTCCTAGTGTTTCTAGTTTTGTTTCCCAGAGTTTGTTGCCCTTTATATTTTGTCGCATTTTTGAGTCCAAACTCATTTGGTCACATCATGACACAGTGAGGTTCACTTTGAATGTCCTCGCTCTCAGTCAGGGTTTTACTTCAAACGCACGTGCCAGAGAACAGGGCCATGGCATACATGGTTTATTAATCATTTATCATTAATGTGTAATGATTAGCTAGATCCACCAGCTTTTATTGCTGCTTTTTTTTACACACAAAGCATAAAAAAAAGAAAACACACTCAATGGAAGGCATAAATCCTAAAGGGAATGTGACTGACCAGGGAATAAAGAAAAGACTTCATAGTTTTTAAAACCCTCTAACGATCAGATCCACAATATGCTACGGATATTTTAATTTTCTGCTTTACGTTAAGTTCATTGAGGTCATCCTCCCAAAAACGTCTCTCAGCGGTCCCCTCTCTCCAGAAACGTGCCGAGCCGAGCGTTTTCTGTTATTGCTTCTGGGCTCTGGAATAATCTGTAAACCCACAAAAGAATCGGTCCAGTGATACACAATTTTAAAACAAATGCAAAGACAAGTCAAGCCTGAGATGCTTCATGGTTTTATCAAACCATGGTTCTATTACATTAGATTTTATTTGTGCATTTAATTTTCTAATTTATTTTTTATTTGAGCCCTTTAATAAATGAAACCCAGGGCGTTTATGCAATTTTATTTTGTTATCTCATTTGAATGGTTACTGTCATCTGTTTTTTATCTTTGTTTATGTGAGCTTTGTGCTCACGGGGAAAAAAATCTAATTTTAACAGCACGTCTCTGTGAAAATGAAATGCTCCTACGGTAAATACAAGAAATCTGTCAGCACGACTTCAATTGTAAGAAATAAATGTGTAAAATTCTAGATGTCATGGTAGCTCATTGACCAGATGTTGTGTAATTATAAAGCAGAAACATATTCATGTTTTTTTTTGGGGGGGGGGGGGCAAAATCCCAATGGGTTAGACACAGGAACTTTTTGTCATTTGATTGGTTATCTGTTACTTAATTACTTTGGTGTAGTATAAATGGGCATGGGGAAGTTTTATGCCTTTGTCCCATTTTCCAGATGGGCCAGATTCGAGTCTTTGAGGGCCATTTCTGGCCCCTGAACCTTATGATTGACACCACTGGTGTGGAAACAAAAAAAAAGAAAAAAATTACAAGATAACTTTGACATGAACCACATGTAAAGCTCCAGTCACAACTGGAGATCACCAGAGTGGTCACTAGGAAAAAATTGGCTTTCCTGTATTCCCTGACCACTTGTATGTGGTTTTTCGGGTTCCTGGCAGTCGCTGTGAAATCAATTTCTAAACCCCTGGTCATAGAGACCCGTCAGTAACTCCCTAGTAACCACTAGTTGCTAAGGAAAAGAGAATTCTCCATTCCGTTGACAAGAATAAAAAATAATGGGAAAAAGAAAAAGTAGTTCAACCTAGTTAAAATAAAAGTGTGACAGGTGCATAGTGAGTGCTTATGGAAAGTTTCAGGCTTTTTTAGATTTACTACTGCTCGCTGATGTTTAGTCAGCGGGTGTTTGGAGGCAAATTGTCATCTTCAGTGCAAAGTAGAGGCAGCCCTCCGACACCAAGCAAAGCAATCCTGGGGAACGTCTGCCCCGTTCCTTCCTTCACATAATGGCCAATTTTATATGGCCAGAATGGTGTTCCCATCAGCTCCCTTCCTGCATGGATACTCAGCAAGGCTTAAAATTGGTCTCCCACATACTGGTGGGCCATTAATAACTGACACATACAATCATATGGGGTGGCTCAGTAGGTAGGTAGAGTGGTCGCCCCTTGATCAGAAGGTCGACGGTTCGAATCCACCCAACGGCTACCCTGAGGTACCCTTGAGCACGTACCGTCCCTACACACTGCTCCCTGGGCGCTGGATTGTTAGCTGCCCACTGCTTCACTGAGTGAATGGGTTAAATGCAGAGAGCACATTTCGTTGCCTT
>VOQK01003526.1:0-10837 GCA_015052645.1 Benitochromis conjunctus | reverse complement strand
AAAAGAGAGAAGAAAAAACAAAACAACTTTTCTTCCTACTTGCATAGATTTCCACCTACTGCCACCAGCACATGAGTCCAGCGAGAGAGTTACTTCCATTCTTGGAAGAATAGCTGTGGAGCATTGCTGGGAGAGGAGAACGGGGGCCGAGTTAAAGGTGACACCCATATGGGGTAATTGAGCTGGTGGTGTAGCAGTAGTTGGGCAATAGTTGCTCTGTGTGTTTATGAAGGTGCATTTAGCCAGGGTGTGAGTATTGCATGACTGACCCAGGCTTAGCTTTCCAGCAGACCTCGGTTTATTTAGGGTGCAGTACAAAGATGTTATGCCATTCATCTCAGTTATGCCCACCTGTTTAAAGGCATCACACCTGTTGCCAAAGGCCTAGCACACAACCCAGCAACCAATCAGAACTGCTGAAGAGCTCACGTAGCCTTAGAAGGACTTCTCCCGCTTGAGTCTTCCACCTCACCATCCCGCTGCCCTACTTTCAAGCCATCCTATGTGTTTTACCCTCCTCTAATAGCCCATTGCTTTATCTGCTCCTTGAATATGCCACTGAGTGCTGCTCCAAACTTTAAGTCTGTTATACAGAAACATTACCATTATATAAGGCACATCCAAGACTTATATTTCAAAATAATGGGGAGAATAATGATCAGTGAAAAAAAGGGTTGCTGTTGTAATATTGAGAGAAACAGGAGTACAGGAATGAAGACTTGGCATGAAAATAGAGTCTTTGGGGAATACGGTAATAGGATGAGGATTAAACAAAAACACTTTGGTGCAGTTCACTTGTGGCAATAATTTTATGCACAAAGAATTCCCCCACATTCTCATGCTTAAATTAAAATTATTCACTATTCTAAGTAACTTCATTTTCTTGCTGTATTGTTAAAAAAGAAGCTAATCTTTTTGACTGCTGGCATAAACGAGCATTATTTAAGTTTATAGCGTTTTTATTACCCCCGTTTGCAATGACTGGCATTTTTTTTCACAGTAAATATTACCCTCTGCTGCTGTGTTGTGAATCGCAAGGAAAAAATGGCCAAACGGGGACACCAGATTATGGGGAGAAAGCGTGAGAGGAAGGGGGTTAGAAGAGAGTAAAATGCTACAACGATGTAAAGAGTCACAGAGAATGCTATAGAGAGTTCGTGCTGCAAATGTGAGAAAGAGGAAGGTGGGAAAAAAAAGAAGTATAGTGAGGAGCAAAGACAGCAAAAAAGCTGTGTCTTCTTGCTTGGCTCTGTGTTTCTCTCTCTGGCCCCTTTGGAGGCTTGCTCCTAATTAAACTCCTTCTTCATGATGCTCCCTCATGACTTGACTCACAGGGCCTGTGTGAGGCAGGCACAGCATAGACAAGGTGTCCTACATACTTGAGACGCCCGTCTCATTGGTACCCTTCAGTTTTTACACCCTCAGCTAAGCTGGCCTAGACTGGGGTTGGTGTAAGACGAACGGCAGGACGGCGCTGTAACTGAGGTAACCCGAGCTGAGACCGAGGCCGGCTTGAGCTACAAAGAAACCGATTCACATTCTAACACGCTAGCCGTTCCCTAATGTTTTAATTGCAGGAAAATGCCTAGCTCTATATTCACTTCATAGGTTGGGGGTGTGAGTGATAACTTCATTTAGCTCTTGAGAAAAACAGTGGAGAGTATTTGGGTGTGAATCCCGGGTGGCCCCAGGGAGTCTGCTAGGGACAGCTGACGCCTGCCCAGAGCTCCTGCCATACCAGGATCCGTCTGCTCGGCATTCTGCCACCCTGCTCACCCTCTCTATCCCTCAATCCGTCTTTCTGCCCCCATATTTCTGTCTCAGTCTGTTGCTCAGTCTGTCTCTGTCTCACCACCTCTGCGCTAGTCCCCCAATTTTCTGCAAAACCACCACATCTCGACAGAAGCTCAGTCAAACACTGTTGACTTGACGGGTACATCTTTATTTCTGATAGACTCTGGGCAGTTGAGGATTTGTGTTTGGAAAGAGCTCCATTGTTGACCATTTTCCCCTCTGTAGTTATGCTGGCAGTGGCTGAAGGCTACGACACATTCAATATTGTGTTTATAGCTATTGGCGACGGTCAGGCCAGCGAATGTTCCTCAGTGTCTTTAACCCAATAACAGGCAGCATCAGTGCAAAGACGCTCCAACAAACAGCCAGTGTATTACAGGCCATTTATATCTCTGTCAACACTGTGTGATCTTCAGCGCACATGCACTACGGTAAGCTAAACCCAGATAGAAAATAATATATAATAGCGGGAATGTTTCCCACCATAAATGGACCAGTTTATGGGGTTTGCGGCATATTTCAGCAGTGGGTGGAGAACAAGTCTGTGATAGACAAGCGCAACATAAAAACATCAGTAACAGCGCCACTTATGGTTAATCATGATTGCTGTGCTGTTAAACTAAAATAAAATGGCACTCAAATGAAGTCTTTTGTCTAGAAGGCTCCAAGCTTGCCATTGTTGCACTATTAAAAATGACTTTACTTTATTCCAGCTATCAAACATTCTCAGTAAGCAGACTGTATATATTGTACTTCGCACCATGTGAGGAGTCAGTGTAGGCTGGGGTGTGACCATGGGGTGTATCTAGTTTAGAAAACCAGGTGGAACAAGGTTCTTTTTTACCAACAAACCATCTCTTGTCACATTGGTGAGAAACAAAGCGGTTTGTGTCCTTAGGAGCGCGACGAGGAATAGAAACATTGTCGTTCTTATCAAAAAAAGAAGATGGAGGTAGTCATGAAGTGGACCTACTGTGGATTAAGACCTCCCAGCGCCACTTCACAATAAGCACCAGCAGGGTGGTCTTCCTGGCGGCAGGGAAGAGGTAATAGCATGTTTGAGATGTGATTTTATTCTTCTTATTTTGTTTTTTTTTTCTCTTTCTTTCTTTTTTTTCTTTTTTTGGGTTCGTTTGGCTCAGTCTAACTTGCTCCCATTTTTGTCTTTCTTCCTCGCTCGCTGTCTCTCTCGCTCGCCCGTCCTTTCTGTCTGCCTTACAGAGTGGAGGGAACATCAGAGGGATCAGGCTGGCTTAGTTTATTGGAAGCAGATGGCAGACCAAAGGCAAGAGGGCCACAGTTTCATGAAGCGTGGTTTGAACATGCCAGGACCATGTCGAGGGGCATGCCCATGGATGATGGCTACATGGAGTGTGTACGTGTGTGAGCGATTTGGGGGAGATGGTTTATTTTGTAGGTTACCAATCTGAGGAATAGGACCTCTAATCCCTAATGTCCCATCTAATGTCCCTGCCTCTTTCTTTTTTTAAGTCATTATCTCTGGATACTTATACACTGTTTAAGAAACTATGACATCATTGGATTTTCAGTGCTTTAGTGGCTTTGAAGCCCCTTACTCCCTCTGCCCTGCTGCACTGTAATAAGTAACCAGACGTTGGCACCTGGGCTCCATCATCTCTGGTGGCACATTCAGTAATAACGTTGCCTAACCATGTGATTATTAGCTTTCTAGAGACTACAGAGTTTACTCAACATTACAAAAGGGAGTGAGATATATAGCAACAAACAGAGAGAAAGTGTTAAGGCAAGTGAGAGAGGCAGAAAACAAGACAGAGGGAAAGGGCACTGTGTGCAACAAGGTTCCTCCACATTTCTCCAAACTGTGCCATTTTGATGGTGCATGTGCTAAAATCACTATTAAGAAGAGCCCACTGCAGACGAGAGCCCACTCACAGACACACAATCTTAGCTAGCCAGTACACATCAGAATACCAGATGGTGCAGTGTTTCCCATATGGAAGAGACACACACTAAGCACATGTCAGAATCCAACACTGTTTGTTACAGCAGCATCCCGGCCCTGGGAACAAAGTGGTCATTCAGACTTGTCACCACACTGTATAATTAGCCAGATAGACATAATGAGACACAATGCCAGCTCAGTGAAACTGGATAAAGAGGGCACTTATGTCTGTGCCCTTAACCTAGCCATCTTTCATCCCCATCTACACTGCAGTTGAATAACGCTTCTCTATTCAAATGAGAGGAATGAGTGCGGGTCTATATGTATTTCTGGTGCAACGTAAAAATCGATTCGCCAAGGTTAAATTGTGTGTTTTCCACACGTAATTTAGCTTTGCATACTTTGTACAGTGAAACTGCGCGTGGCCTGTTTATGCCACAGCCATTGTGTGACTGTGCTACACCATGAATCATATCAAAAATGTGAATACTTAATTATCATCAGTTACCAAACCTCAAGCCTCCTTCGACCAACCTCTTTTTCATTTCTTGAAACTCCACCTAACCCTCAACCCTTTAGCAACAACAACAACAAAAAAAACACAACCACTACAAATCGTCACTTATCGTCTTTTGTCTCTCTGTCTCTTATCGCGTGGTGCCAAAGCAGGAAAAGGGAGCCGGAGGGAGGCCTTCAGTAACAATGACCAGCCGGCTGACCTCTATACAGTGACCTTGAGTTTCCACACCCTGCCCAAACCAGCAACCATGGTGGGGGTGGAGGAGGTAGGGCCAAGAGGAAGCTCTAGGCAGGGAAGGGAATGCCATATGTAAAAATAGATCTTTATTCTGAATTTTCCACAAATAGTTTCAAAGAACAAGGCATCATTTCATCCTAATGGCTGGCGTGAATTGTTTTGGGCTGTGTGTAGTGGAAAAGTCTTGCCTTTTGGCAGCGTGGCCTCAGAAGTGGCCTGCCTTTTTCACTGCTCCTCACCACGGGGACCACATATTGGCACATTTCAAACAGTCTATTTTTAAAAACCTTTTGTTGTTGTGTGAGTACTTCAGACTTCCGTTTCAGTATTGACCTTAAAAAACACCTCTGACAGCGATTTAAGAGGTATAGGTTCTTGCCTTAGCTTTTGCTTTTCTGGTCAGCAGGCATGTGATGTGGAATAAAGTGCCGCGCCTGTGGATCACATATACGGTATTATCTGAAATCTTGTTCTTAACCACTCTTAAAAAAAAGGCGTGGGTGGGCATGAATTTGCTCTCTTTGTGCCTTGATGCAGGGTGGAAGCCACAGACATATGGGTTCTCTGGGCTGATCAATCGTATGTAAAGCAGACCTGCTGATCAAAATGTACTTAGATCGGCCGAAACATATGATAGCAATTCAGAGAAATTAATTTCCTTCCTGTGTAATGAAAAAGTTTTTGAAAAGCAGACAGGAAGGCTCTGTTTGGTGGAATGAGGTGGGGGATCAACAAGAGAATTACAACAACAACAAAAAAACAAAAAACAGGCTATTTTATTCAAAGGACCAAATGTTTGTAAGCAGCTCAGGGTCTCACACCAGTGGTCTTATGAATGTGGTCGCCACGGGCAACTCTTCATAACTGATCAACAAGAGCAGAGAGACAGAGAGAGAGAGAGACTGGATGAATATCCTGACACTTTGCTTACTCACTCCTCCGTTTCTGAAACAACCCCCACCCAGGCTTGCTTAAAACACAAAGGGGGCGGAGGGGGGGTGAAAGAGAGAGAGAGAAAGAGAGAGAGACAGAGACAGTCTTATTCTTCTATTCTTTCACAGCAAGAACCGCCAGCCAGACATCTATATTTAGTTTCACCGTAGACTATTTTTAGAAAGCGACTACTTTTTGAGGAATTTATTAAGAAATGGGTATTTTAAAGAAAATCATGGGTTGTTTTTAGGCTGTTGCTTTAAGTGGTGAGCTCGATACATTTTAGAGGAGTGGAGCAGCTGAAAGTGCGTACATTTAAAGATCAATATTTTTTTTTTGTATCTGAAGCTTCAGGTTGAAACCGTCTTGCGTAATTGAATGAATAAAGAGGCAATGTGTTTTGTTGATTTTAAGGGAGGCCAGAGACATCTGGCAGCAGACAACAAGCGCTATTACACTAGTCCGGTATTCTTGTAAATTAATAGATGAATTGTTCCTAACGCTGTAAATATGAATTATGCGCTGATGATAGAGATGTGTGAAGCAGTATTGAAAGTGGTACAATTTCTCTTTCCTGCTTTTCAACATTAATTAACATGCACTCAACCCCATATACTAGGAATTTTTGACAACCTGCTACAGCATGTAAACAGTCTGTCATCGGGAGCCTTTGTTTTAACAAACCGCTTTACTATGAGCTCGTCAGTGTCACAAGGTTAATTTACTTAGTCCCTCAAAGCAGTTTCAGAACTTAATCCTTAGCTCATCAGGACAAACAAGCCTTGTTGTCAATCGCTTCATCCCCGGTAAACACCGAGGCCTCGTGAATGTGCCGACAACCCCTTCCCATGTCATACCACATGCAACCTCTTCCAAAAAACACAAAATGACTGCACACTCAATTACCGTGGACAACCAAAGCGCAAGATATGATACGACTCCCTTATTTCTCTTGGAAGCGACCAATGCAAAAGCAATAGGGTATAAATTGCATTCTTGTTAGAGCAATTAATACAGTTTTAAGAGCTATGAGAAGAAGCAATTCAGTGAGCCGATCAGCATCGAAAAACCGCTCAAGGCTAATGTTCTCGTTGCTGTTTAGAAACCAAATAAGCACACAGAATAGCACAGATGCTGGAAAATATTTTCATAAGAGTGAGGCAGAACTCGAGCACACTAGCACTTCAGAGAGGGAGCTCAGGTCTGGTTGGCTTGGATGAAGAACTCGAGAAAGTAAGGAAGAGGCGCGTAAATCTGGGAGGTAAGAATTTTTTTGAGGAGACGGCGAAATCAGCTAAGCTCGTCTGTGCGCTGCTCAGAATGTATGGTAATGTGATGTTCTTTCCAAATGGCTGAGCGTTGCGCAAGGCGAGCGGTGAGCTGGTATGCATGTACCTGCTTGATGTACTTTCTCTTTATGTTTCTTCATTTACACCCCTCCACCAGCACACACCACCCCCTCTCTCACACTCTCCCTCCCTCAAGTGTACTGTCACTGGGCTGAAATCACACCTGTGCTTCTCGCACATCTCGGCACACGGGTGAAACATACGCAGGGTGAAACATGGTGAGGGAGCTTTGCTGAATCTCATTAGCCAAGCAGGTAGTCATTAACAGAATGACCTTTGGAAATAATTACCAGCCTTCCTCCTGCCATCCCTCTTTCCCTCCCTCCTTCTCTTCTCACACTCATCCATCCCTCTGTCCCTCCCGTCCCCCTCTCATTCAATAGCTTTTTTTTCTGGGTAAGGACAGAGGGAGAGAAAGTGAAAAAAAAAAAGAGTAGGGAAAAAGATTTGAGGATAGGCAGGGAGTCAGATCCCTGCTGCTGCTGTTTAAGATTACAGGGTGAGCTGAACTTTCAGATTAGGTTAATCTGCTGGAAATGGGATTGGCCAGTGGCCATCCTCTGGCAGGTAGGCAAGCAGGCAGGTCACTTCAGTACCAAGAACCATGTGCTATTCCATGTGATACCTGAGCCAATGGCATCAGAGCGCGTGACCCTGGCTGAGGTCATCACAATGCCATTAGCACTGCAGGGTTTGAGCCAATTGTCACTGTGTATGTACACTCAAATACACCCATGCAGTGAGGCCACTGTGAGAGCACACCTACACAGCAAACGCATGAGTGTATTTGTGTGTTTAAGCACATGTATGCTATAAATGTACATACAGGCACACAAACACCTTTTCACTTGTGGGTTTTTTGGGGTTCTTTTTTTAGGTAGTGAGGCGATATATCCTCAGATCACCACACACTCACTAACCCTTCGGTTGTTTCAAAAACCTGTGTTCTTTGTTTCAACAGCAGGGGAAAACAAGCACATTGTAGAAGAGGGATTTGGCAAAGCCGAAGTGCGTTGTTGGATTTGGGGCTGTTCGATCACAGCAAGACCCAGCCAATGCTTCTTAGGTTTGGGATAGATCTGCAATCATCAGGAGGGGAAGAAAGGACTCTTTCATGTGCTATTGCAATTAACAACCCCCATACTGGAGTATAAATCACCAGTAACAGCTCAAAGTGATTGTTCTTAAGCATGAATAAAACCAGGGAAAAAGCGAGAGATGAATCTATTCTATTGTCATTTCCCAACACAGCTTACCATATCTCCTCTAATGCTGTTCACATGTACAGGAAACTGGCCTGGCAGACAGAGAGTATAGGAAATCTATCTGCATGTTTGACTGTTTTATCCGGAGCCAGACTCAGAGTGTGCTGTAGACCTGCCAGGACGGCACACTTGGAACCTGCACGGACATCAAATGATGGAGGGTCTGCCTCTCTGTTTGCTTTCATCAAGCTACTAGAGAGATCAGCTTGGATGTGTCTTTGAACACTTAGCATTAATTAAGTGGACTTCTCCATATGTTTATGGAAGAGCTACATATTATGTTTTTATTTAATCCAGTCACTGCAGTCTGAGTGGGCTAACAGGTCCTACAGGAAATAGGATTAAATTGAAGAGTTTATAAGACTAACATTAAAAAAAATGCTCAGTTTGTTTCTAATTGCTACTCTATTGATTAGTATATGTCTTTAGTTGTGAGGCATTCAGTTCAGTTCATTCAATTTTATTTATATAGCGCCAGTCGCCTCAAGTCATCTTTATAATATGAGATAAAGACCCTACAATAATAGAGAGAAAGGCCCAAACAATCTAATGAACCCTTTAAGCAAGCACTTGGTGACAATGGGAAGGAAAAACTCCCTTTTAACAGGAAGAAACCTCTGTCAGAGCAAGGGAGGGCGAAGCAGTCCTCTGCTGTGACTGGTTGGAGGTGATGGGAGAAAGACAGAATAAAAGATACTGCGAACATAATTTTCATTAGCGGCGTCTCTTTTGTTTCACCACTTCTCTCGCAGGAGGGTTCGCTTTGGTTTATTGTTCTTTTGCTTTCACATATATTTGAACAAGTGTCATTCCTAGATGAAACGGTTTTGCAGTGAGTCATCAGACCTTCTTTACTACTCCTCTCTCTTTTTTTTTTTTTTTCTTTTTTCCTATTTCTGTCTTTTAAATAAATACACCCATTGACCCACACATAAATTCTATATAATAGTAATAATAATGAAAAAAAAAAAGCTTAGGGACAATGAGAATATAGATACAGAAGAGAAAGGCAGACTAGAGTGAGAGAGGTAGAGAGAAAAGCCCTCCAGCCTCTTGTAAACATGCTGTTGCTAGAGAGGCTGTGCAACGTACTCAGTGCCACTCTCTCAACAACGCTAATTATCAACCAAAGACATGCTAATTACATAGAGCTTTATTGCTAATGTAGCGGGCCTCTATGCCAGCCGCCCACACTCTGAGCTCCGCTCCCCTACCTCTGCCTCTCCTCCCACTACACCTTCAGGCACAGCAGCAACAGAGGAAGAGGGATGCATGCATTTGAGCATAGTGGCGAAGACAAGAGCTTTCTACAAATTTGACATATATAAGACTTCATATTTAAGATTTTTTTTTTTTTTGCTTTGTTTTGTTACACTTTAAAATCAGTGCCTCATCTCGTTAAGAACCTCCCCATTTTCCTTTTCATCATCCTGCCATCTCAAGAGGAAGTCTGCTCTGCTCCTTACTTAGCCGAAACTCAACACGCCACCCATGTTTCTGCAGCTTTGACGTCGGCACACATGGCTTGTAGGAAAAGATCTGACCATGCTGTTCCCTTTTGTTCCCCCTCCCTCTCTGTACCCCCCTCCCCCCCGCACTCCTCCCTCCCACCCACGCTAAACGTGCTAGTGTCAACCCTGTGGCCAATCCCTTTAGCACACCGCAGCTCAGGCTAAAGGCCTCTTCAGGTCGATTTCTCCCGCTGTGAGTCTCTCAGAGATGGCAGAGCTTCCGTTCTCCAGGGATCACATTATATGTAGTGCTTTATAGCACTCTCCCCCCACCAGGCTCTTTAGCATCTCCCCCTGACATGGCTGTTTACACGTTAGCTATCCTCTGCTCTCTAATGGAGACAGTTAGAGAAAGAGCTTCAAAGCAGGGAGCTCTTGTCACAAGCACTAGTTATACATCACTCTCTTCATGGGTTCAGCTGGGGAAGGATAATAAACTGACTACAGAGTGAGTGAAAGACTTGGTGAGCAAAGGACACCTGTGCTGAGAGGCAAACTAGTGATAAAAGTATGCAAAAATTACTAAAGGCATACAATTAAGGACTACGAAACTCCGGCAACTGATAAGTATTTCCAGCAACATTAAAAATAATCTGTGATTACACATAAATCCACATAGAGTTTGACAAAGATCATCATTAGCTAATGCCTAATGCAACAGTAGTAAAACATTTCTTACCACATCATTTATTTAGGCTAACTCCAAACATGACATGTAGAAACATTGGAAAAATGTACATGTAAATATGAACACCAGTTGATGTTAGATGGGCATGAAGCCCAGGAACAGCCATATGGAAAAAAGTCGCATACTGTTCTGTCCTGTGTTAGAGTGGCCAACCCATAACCGCTTGATAATGTTGATGTTTTGATTTATTTATTTTGTGTATCTTTCATGAACACAACCAGCTGACCTATCATTTGCTAACCAAGCAAAATATGTTGCGAATCAGTTGTATTCTACAATAACAATTGGGCACTCACAACTGATTTAAACAAAGGGGACTATATATGGACACAGACGCTTTCCTTAACCTCAGAGTCCATAACAGTATTTATGTAGTATTTACTGTCACAATAGATTGCTCTAAAATTAAAATGGGAAATATATTGTTCTACTTGTGCTGTTTTGTTGGGCGGTGGATAGAATTGGAAACATCAAACATAAAGAGAGAGGATTTTAATTTTGGTTAACAGGCAAACGCATGGAATTAGCAAATGTTCTAGTATATTGAGTTTAATTAAATCTGGATTTATATATTTAAGGATTCTGTGTAACAATAAAGACAAAGAGCAGGGATTCT
>VOQK01003523.1:0-11511 GCA_015052645.1 Benitochromis conjunctus | reverse complement strand
GGTATGATTAAGGAGTGTTGTGCAGAGTCTGAAAAAGGCCTTTCCTGTTTCTGATGGACACAGAACTCCACTGATACGTCTGTCAGGTGGATGTATGATCATGTCCATCGGTTATTGGAAAATAAGTGAAGAAAATCTATTTCAGCTCCATTCAGGCCTTTTCTGCAGTATCTCCAAAATTATTATTCTTGCTCTGTAATATCAGCATTTTTTTTTTATTTTATGAATTTACAAAAAATATATATAAAATTATGAAGCACTGTCCACAAATATGTCCAAAGTCATGGAAAACAATTTCTCTTTGTTTGGACTGGCACAGCTCTTAAGTAATTACATGGAAGTCAAATCTGTTAAGTCCTGGAGTTTCAACCATATCAGTCAGAAAACAGCTGCAGCATCAGCATCAGTAACCTCGAGGCTCTGGTCACGTCTCAGAGTTACTGTAGACGCTTTGAAATGGAGGGAAGCTCCAAGCAGGGAACTACAAGCAGGTTCATGGTTCTTCTTTAGGTGGCACTGAAATATATATATTTTAATTTAGGCATTAAAAGTTTAAGAATCTATTGGACAGAACTGTCTGTGTGTAAAAAAATAAGAAAAATAATAGCGCTGCAATGCACTGAACATCATGAGCCAGTGATATCAGGTAATGATTGACCTGAAGGTGAATTTTCGTTTGAAGACAAGGGGTGGATAAAGAGGGATAAATCTAGCATGCTGTCATGTTTTATGAGAATATAGACGTAGAGGAGCGAACGACAGAAGGATGCATGAAGAAAAGCGGTGAGAGAGACTAGAAACAACTAAAGTGTAACTTTTTAATCACTTGTGACAAACTAAAAGAGGAAGCAAAGAAGGAGTGAGAGTATTTTTCCAGAAATTCAAAAATAATATTGATCTAATTTATAATAAAACAGGAATTCAGACAAGACTTCTAAACTACAGGTCTGGGTGTGGTCTGTGTTTTTGTTACTGCCAACGAGGTCCAGGAAAAGACCACAAAAACTAGTTTCAGCTCCACATGTCGATTAATCCACAACAAATTCACTGTAATCTCACTGCATCCACATAAAAGACTTAGAAATGTTTCATATTTCAAACGAACATGTGATAAGCCATATCAAAGTCCTCGTTCATTCCTGAAAACTGCTAATTAGACTCAGGGTATAAGTCACTGCTTGGCAAATAATCATAACATGCACAGCAGTCAGTTAACACAGACGAGAGGCTCCTTCCACATGAAGGCAACCAAATCTGAGAAAAGTTCTTAGTCGGCTCACTTTTAAAATTTACAGATTACATTTGTGCCTTTTACCTACTATGAAATGTTTCAGTTATACACTTTGCATTTTTTATTTGCCTTATTGTTTCAAAATATTTTTAACTTTATAGGCCCTAAAATAATAAAACAAAAAAAAGATGAAGTTGATTAGTCCACCCTCACAAGACAAAATCCCAGATCAACAAAAACAGATCAATAAAAAAGTCCAGCAGGAAACAACAAAACCGACAATTGCTGCTCTGTCTGCAGGTTTCCCCACTCTCAACCAAATTTCTTCTCATGAAACGCGGTGCGCCTGTGCTCGAATTAAACTCACCTCAAGAGTGGATCTGATGGATTTGCCATTCTGATAAATTTGTGTTCAGATGTGCGTCTGACAGTTTTAGCTATTATTCCGTAAAAGAAAAAGAAAACGCTGCCTGCAGCTTCCCCCTTAATCAGAAGGGTCACCACAGCAGGTAGGCATGTTTGGTTTTCCTGGCTTTGTGTCTCTGGCTGGAGTTGAACTGGGGATCTTTTCCTTGTGTTAACTGCTACACTGTCGCGCCACCAGAATAAAGAATAAAAGTAAAAACTGAATTCAAATGTAGGCATAATGCAAATTTGATATGATGCCAACAAGAACAAAGACTTTTAGAGTCTTGTTTTTAGACCATTATTAAGATGCAATAAAAGTGCTGTAAGACCTCTTACAGGCAGCATGTGCTCATCAGGGAGAGACTCCCATAAAACAGACCCCCCTACTATCTGTGCACTGAGGCCTGAGGGACCATCCAGGAATGGTGACACTATTTTCCAGGGATTTTCCAGATTCCAGATATCTCTTGATCTCTAATGAAGTACGTGACCTGCTCCAGAGCTGGTCATGTTACTACGAGAATAATACAGTAAGAAGTGAATCACCTTTGTGGTTCTGAAAAGCCAGGATTAAACCAAAGTTACCTGGATGAGCCCAAATACTGCTCAGCCGGCCACCGATGCCACTGATTCACATGTGTCACCTGCTCTGAAGGGAATCCAGAAAGTACAGAGAGATGAACTGAGACACTGATGGTTTTTGGTCTTTTTATGGGATTTATTGGCATTAAGAAAACAACAGATTATCACCAGACGTCCATTTCAAAGGATGCAGAAAAAGAAGACGGGGAGCAGGGAATGAAAATAATTAGATTAGCCCGAGAAGGAAAGGATGAAAAGAATATAAAAAATACTTTTTTTCTAAGCAGTGATGCAACCAAAGGAAGGTGTGAGGGCAGATGAACAGGAACAAGGTTTAGAAACCTCTCGAGTTTGAGCATTTATTTATCCCGGGTTTAATTCATGTTCAGGTGAGTGTGGTTTTGTTTTTGACTTCTGATGTACAGTAACCTGCCGACAAACCACCGACAGATCATCGGGTTTAAACAGCAGCAGTAACCTCTGTGTTTGTAAAGGACTTAACTAACACACTGTGTCTTTCTGTTTCTCGTATCATGCTGTCCAGATAATTTAAGCGTCATCTCTGCACACAGTAAAAGTTTATATTTACTAAAACCTGAAGAGACTGTTTAAGTACGTTGGGACTGGAGATTTCTGAACGTCGCAGACTATTTTGATACACGGGCTCCTGTCCACGTTTGGGAAAGTTATATTTTACTCTTGTGTGTATCCAGTAAGTCGTGTTTTTGGGGTTTCTTGTCTTGCTGTGTGGATTGCATCCCGGTCATGTACTGAATAAATCTTCACTCAGCCATGATTTGTCATTCTAGCTGGAAATCATTTTGGCATTTTGTATGTTTTAATTCATAAAAATAGATGCAATAGAATATAATTTACTGAGTATTCATGTGTTGATTGTGTTATGTTTTGAAGAGACACTTTTTCTTTTCTTTTTGGTTCATGTATTGATGATTTTTTGCTTCTAATGTCACAGTTTTTTTTTCTTATTTACTCAGTATTTCATCACAGATTTTACTAAATTTATTTACATATTATTTGAAATTATGGGTCATTCAATCTCAGCTATGTTTTGCCATGTGATAATTGCAGTGTGTTCGATATGAGAGAAATAAAAACAAATAAATAATCAACAGAAAACTTCCTCCTATTCAGAAATGTGACTCAGATGCTGTTAATGTGTTTCTGAAAGTGAGACATTTACTGATGCCAACAGCAGATCCGTTGTGTCACATCACCTTTCATGGGACAAATAATACTTTAAATATGTGGACAGCACATTGGCAGGCAGGGTGTGGACACAAGTCCAGGTCTCAGAGGCAGAACTAAGGTTAAAAAAAAAAATCAGCTTTATTACTTAACTTATCAAAATACAACATAAAGCTGAGCCATTAAAGACAGGCACTACAAACCACTGGTATATAGAGAATGTGGGAAGACCATGACAAAGAACTGAAGCAAACTGAGGGCTTAAATACACACATAAGGTCAGAGTGACCTTAGTGACAGAAGACACAGGTGGGGAAAATGGGCACAGGTGAACAGAATCTAACTAACTAGACGACAGGAGGAAGCAGAGCTTAAAGCAAAACACGTGAGATGAAGGAATGGAAAAATAAGACTAGCACAAAGAAAGGGTCAGAAGATGCACAGAGATTAGACTGACTTCATACAGAATACACACAGAAATCAGACCAGGACACACTGGACATAAAAGGAAACTAACATCAAGCAAGGAACTAAGAACTAGAAACATAGATACCTAACTTAGAAGCACTGGTAGTGCTATATGCAAAAGACTAAATAATATAACACTTGAATGTACACTATCTAATAAACCCAAAAATAAATCACGAAAACCACAAAACTTAAAACACGAGGTCAATGATCCTGGAACCCTGACACCATGCTTCTGCAGGTTTTCTCCAAGAGCTCTGGTTTATCTTGCCATTGAATCTGTGCTGTAGGTGAATGCAAGAACACTAACGAAAAAAGTTCAAAGTGCTGCACAGATGACTGACAACCTGATAATAACACAGAAAAGTCTAAAGTAACAAAACAGCATGCAGTGATAAAGACTCAAATTAATTGTAATAAAAATATGTTTTAGAAGTGACATTAAAACGTAATAAATCTTATAAACAGTCAGATTAGGAGTTTGCCATTAAAATTGGGATACATAATTAATAGTAATAGCTATATTTAGTAATATAGCTAATTCAAAAAGAAAAGATATTTTACTTACTTTTATTATTCTTTTTCCCATATATTGTGGAAGATAATGCTGAACATACAACATACAACAGGAGAAAGTGCGCACTGACAGAAAAAAACGAATATAAACATTTGTACATACTGTATATTTTACATATTATGATTTGGATGTGGATTGGATGTGTGAGTGACTGAGTTGTACGTGTTTGAACGCAATGTATGGCTGTAATAATAATAATAATAATAGAAAACATTAAAAAAGAGTAGACATGAATTTTAAAGCATCAGAAACAAGTTTTCGTTAGAGCTGCATCTGCTATTTTATTCTGACATTCGGTAGAAACTCCCAGTTTGTTTATATCTGCAGTCTTTTTATTCATTCTTATAATTAAATACGAAATTCAAGTTACATACTATGAAAAAGGTCATTCTTTCAGCATTTGTTCAATTGAAGTTCGTTTTTGTTCTGTTTTCTCAGCAGTGTTCACTTCCGGTTTTGTTTCCTGTCCATTCGTGCTGCTTTCTCATTAACCCAACTGGAGCAGAGACGAGTCCACAACTCACGCCAGCCGCTTTATGTAAAAGTTATTTTTAATTATTCTTGACAATCTCCACCTTGTCTAACCATTTTTATAGCACCCCAACTGCGACCTGAAAAGGGGCATACGCCACAACACACACTCTTCCGTGACTACTGCGCACGCGTTGTAGTTAGAGTAACGGAAGCGGTACAGCGGCGCTCACACAGCCTGACTGTCCGACCGACACTGAATGAGAACGCTCGGATTTCTACTTTAAAATGATGAAATTTCTGCCGAAACTTCTGCTGCTGGTGTTGTTAGCCTTCCCGGCGACTCTCCTTATCAAAGGTAAGTCTGTAACTGCTCAAGAGACAAAGAAAAGCTTAGCGATTTAGGAGAAAATTAGGTCTTAGCTGTCGAGCTAACTAGCTGGTGTGGAGAAAGGGGAAGGCCGCTCTCCAGTAAGCGTGCTGGTTGAAGTGAAGCGTGTATATAAACATGAAGGGATTCATTGTAAATTTACGGCAATTAGAGGGATAACTCCATGGTGGTTTTCGTTTTCGCAAATGCCTCGTGGTGTTTCGTGTAATTGAGTGTCAGCTAGCTCGCGCGAAGGCACTTTAAACGCCTGGTTAGACTGACGTGTCCTTACTGTTAGCAGGGAAGCTAAGGGGTTCAGTTAACGTGCTGCCTGTCACTCAGCTCCTTTATTTCTTCTCTGTGTAAACGGAACCTCAGAGTTGCCACACATAATATGGCGTAATCAACACAAACTTGTAAAGGTTGCTGTAAACTGGGTAAAGTTACTTTTGTTGCTAGGCTAGCTTACTTAGCTTAACCCCGTAGAACTCAATCACAGAGTGGCTGTTACTTCAAATGCCCGCTTAATTAAGTAGTAGATCATTAAGTCTGGAACAGCATGGCTTAATTACTTGGTCTTTGTAATGCGTGCAGCTGAAAGGGCGTTTGAAGCCGATTAAGTTTTCTGGATTGTATCCTGTTGGCTGTGGCTGTGCGCTGTGGGTTAGTTCGATGTTCGCATGACGAAACGGACGTGTTGGCTTCCTATTTCTTTTAAGTATGTGTGTTTTTTATTCCAGGAGTGTGTGGGAATAAAACAGAAAAGGTGGCTGAATAGCCTCGTGCAATTTTTATATTACGGTATTGATGTGTGTAATCATAAAGACTAACCAGAAACGTGGTGTGGACATGCACATATCACAGGTAATAGTGCTGAAATAAGTTTAATTTTAATGTGTTCCTTAATCTCTGGCCTTATGTATATGCAGACAGGCTGAGCTGAAGTAGTGGGGCTAACCTGACTGTATTATTGGGTCGCTTTCATGAGTTATAAAGCTAGGCAGCATGGTGGTGCAGTGGTTATCATGGCTGCCAAACGGCAAGAAGGTTCTGAGTTAGAGCATCCTGGTTGGAGCAGTTCACAGCCTAAATAGATGATGTCAGGCTAATTAGTGATTCTAAAATGGTCTTGTGTGTCAGTGTGTGACTGTCAGCTGGGGTATGCTGCCTTTCTTTGGATACGCATTTAAACAAATGGATGGGTGAGTGGAGAGCTGCACCCTAATTGACAGGGTGTGACTGCACTGGTGAGTTGAACAAAGGTATTCTCATTCATGCAGGTGAATACCTTCACGCAGAAGTGAATGTTAAATGTTCAAAAATGTTTGTATGCGAGTGCCATCCGTCCATTTTCTTAACTGTTTATCTAGTTAAAGATGGATGGAGCCCACCCTGAACTGGACAACTGTTCCAGCTGTCATGGGGTGAAAGGTGTGGAGCCGCCTGGTTTATGCTGTCCATTGTCATCTCTCTGAACAGCAGCGCAAGCCCACACTGATGTCACAACTGCTGGCATGTGCCTCACTTTGGCATCATTTCAGCTTTTCATGCATCTCTCAACTTTTGTAATGTGCTGTGTGCAGCCAGCTGGGTGGGAGACAAACTGTACAATCAACTTGTTTTTGTTTTTTTTAAACCAGCTTTTTAATTATATATCAATACCACAGCTCAAAGGTTCCCTGATTACAGCAGATGTTGAAACTGCTAAAAAAAAAAGACTTTCCTTGCTTACTGTTTTGACTTCTACTAAATTATACCAGCGCTGATGTAGAGGTTTACTCTGAGTGACCAGTTCAAGAGAGAACTGCAGCGAGTACCGTGTGCCTTCAAGTTCCATGTAAACAATGACTGGGATCTGGTAACGTTACAGTTTGCCAATGATACAACCAGTGTGGTGACACTAGGGTTAAAATACCTGGGACTGTCCACCATTTAGTTGTAGAACTAAAGAAGCCTCTTGGATGAGAAGTGAACCATCTTCACAAAATTTAAGTCCAGTTGCTTTCTTCACTAGATGACTGAGAACCTACAAACTGGAAGTGACGATTAACAAAATCTGATTTATTTTTTTGTTGTTGTTGTTTTTTTTGGGTTTTTTTGTTACAGTATCATCCCAAGCTTTAAAGTACCAAAAGTAAACGTCGTAATTTCCGAGTTTTTAGGTTGTAGTGAATGCCACTCTGCAACTCAGTGTTTAGCCTGGCCTGGGTCTGTTCTCCAGGGTACACTTGGATTGTTCTTATGCACATTATGCGAACGTTTGAGAACCATGTAGTCTTAGATACCAGAAGAACATTTGATGGAGTACAAAGTCATATCCGTGTTGTGGTAAAATTTAAGCTGGGATCTATTTTTCCAACCATCATGGAGCTGCTCATTGATTTATTGATAAACTGGTGAACTGAAGATGTGCTTTAAATATCAGATCTCTGTAGCTGCTGTGGGGGTTTGCACCATGTTGCTGTGTACAAGTCCAATACATGAAATAAAGATTATGTTTTTAGGCTTTAAAAACATCCCATACTTTCTGTCCATCAGGGCCAGTGGCAAATGCCCAGGATTTAACCGAGGATGAGGAGGCTGAGGCTGTGGATGAAGACATTGTGGACGATGTGAATGAAGAGGATGATGAGGCAGAAGTGGAAGATGATGAAAACACAGAACTGGTAAGTGATTAAATTGGCAGTAGAAATTAGTTTCTGAAGTTTTGCCTGTTTATTGTACCATGACAAACGTGAACTTGTTCTTCGTCCTGTTACCTAAACCTGTGCGCTTATCTAGACGGAAGAAAAAGAAGATGAAGAGGAGGAAGCATTGGTTGGAGAGGTGAAGGCTTCCCCCAATGCTGACACCACCATCCTGTTTGTCAAAGGAGAAGGTGAACGTCTTTGTGTATCAGTCCTCTTTTCTCATTCGGCAGTTTCTAGATTTTCCTGTATTGAAAACCCAGTTTGATCCACGTCATCCTTCCTCCAGACTTCCCAGCCAACGACATCGTCAAGTTCCTTCTCGGCTTCACTAACAAAGGGTCAGAGAACTTCATCGTAGAGTCTCTGGATGCTTCTTTCCGTTATCCACAGGTAAGAGAATGAGCTGTGACAAACATTCATGGCTATAACTTCAGCTCTCTCTAAATTTGTTCTTTTCACCCCTCTCAGGATTACCAGTTCTACATCCAGAACTTCACCGCTCTCCAGCTCGGCACAGTGGTTCCTCCCAGCAGACAGGCCACCTTCGAGTACTCCTTCATCCCTGCAGAGCCCATGGGTGGGCGACCATTCGGACTCGTCATCAACCTCAACTACAAGGACAGCAGTGTAAGGATGACTGGTTCAAACTCTGTCAGCGATGTAACAAAGCACATTCTGTGTGGAAAGTTGAGACAACAAGTGGGGAAGAAGTCATGTTTCCATTGTTTTTCACCATTACTTTTTCTTCTTTTTCTTTACTTTTCTCATCCATTCTTTTCCACCCTACAGGGAAACGTTTTCCAGGATGCTGTGTTTAACCAGACCGTCACCATCACTGAGAAGGAGGATGGGCTTGATGGAGAGACGTAAGCGTGTATATATACACACCAGATCTGGGTTTAATAATAATAATTTTTCTCCCACTTTGGCTGCATTTGTCTGTAGACCCACACTTGTTTTGTTTTTCTCTCTCCCTCTCTCTGCCAGGATCTTCATGTACGTCTTCCTGTCAGGTCTTGGGCTGCTTGTGATTGTAGGCCTTCACCAGCTGCTGGAGTCCAGAAAGGTGCAGATACCATCAGATGAAACAGTTTTTAAGGAAATGGGTAGCTGAGGGGAAAAATAAACACTGTGATGGTTTAGCTAGTGGTTTATTTTTTTTATTTTTATTTTTTTACATCAAGATCTGCAAATGTTTGTCACTGACTTTAAACTCTTTGGAGTTTTTGGCTTAAGCAGGGTTACAAAGAACAGGAGCGTGTGCCAAAAACGAATCAACTTTGTATATGTTTGTAAAAAAGCAGGAACATTTTTAGGACTTCATTTAAGACCGATTGTTTAGTGGCGTGTAATTTATCACTCCTACTTTCTCTTCTGTATCATCATCTGTAAAAGTGAGAAGCGTTTCATGGCTATAACTTCAGCCATGGCTGGGGCTGAGTTAGTGTCATTAGCAAACAGCAGATGTCTCACTCTGTGTTTGTAGAGGAGGCGTCCGGCGCCGAAGGTAGAAACGGGAACTTCGAGCCACAACGACGTCGACCTGAGCTGGATCCCCCCAGAAACACTGAACCAGATCAGTACGTACTCCTCACACCCGTCCTATGACCTCATCAGCTCGCACACAAGCTTCTGTTTTCTGTACTTTATTATCTGCAGACAGAGCAGAAATCCACCTTTTCATACAGCATGAATCTCAGATGAGATTGTTCTCAGCTTCATCTGAACACTTTCAGAGCAGCTTTTAAGTTTTTCTTCCTCACAGAATCAGCTGATTTACTCGTACAGGTGTACGCATCGTAACATTGAAAACATTTTTCCAAAGTTACATTTAATTCCTTTAATTAAACAAAATTAACCTGCACGAGGTTTAACCATTTAAATGTGGAAGTTACTCTGCAGAACTGTGATGTATCAAATAAACAGTAGCAGGACGTCTGTAGAGCTGCTGTTTCTCTCGGCACTCAAACATTTTTGAGTTTAGTTATACGATCGGGTTCAGGATATTTGCTGCTGGTGCTGCTCTGCTCTTTCTTCCTGCTTCACCTGCTGTTTCAGAATGATTTTAATCCTTCACTGAGCGCGAGGATCACTCACCTTCTTCTTTCTCCTCCTCTCTCTGCCTTCCTTGCTGTCATGTTTTCCTGCGTCTTCAGTGCAGAGTCGCAGAGGTGAGGTCTGCTGCATGTCGTGTGTTTGTGTGTCTGAAACAAGTCTTGATGTTGGAGTGTTTAGTGTTCTTCTCGCACTCCCGGTGCTTCAGATGTTCTGATCTGTTAGTGCGAAACTGCAGGAAACTTCCTATTGACACCACGTCACATTATTGGTACACACTGTTTTGTGATCAGACCATCTGGTTCTTGGTATTCCAGATGCATTCTTCCTTCACTGTGAGAGAGTTGATCTTACAGAGTGATGGTCACAGTAAGCAGGGTTGCGGCGCAGCTGCTTGGTTGGATGTTGGCTATAAAAATGAGAAAATTACTGATTGTCCTTCTTTCATGTCTACTTAACTCAGAAACTCCTCCAGTGTCGGAAAACATGTGCAGCACACAGCGTGGAGACGATTGTGATCCCGTTGCTTGTTTTTATCATACCTGTGCTATTTTCATTACTATTACACATGTTATGAAACGCTCCAAAGTCTTCAATTATGACTTACAATAATTTTTATACAAAGCGCAGTCAACCCAAATCATCTGTAAGTTGAGTTGCGCGTGCAACATTTTAGTAGCACATTACAAGTGTGGAAATTTCTTTTATTTTTTTGGTCTCGTGTGTGTGCGCGTGCGCGCGCGTGTGTGTGCGCGCGCGCGTGTGTGTGCGCGCGCGCGTGTGTGAGCAGCCTGTTTACGCCCTGTAATCTACAAATAATGATTTGCTATTAGCTAATTCCTGTGGATTAAAGGATTCCTGGAAACAAAATCCCCTCACCTACTCTTCTCCGTCTCTCTTTCTATCTTTACAATTTGAGTTCTACATCAGGGAGTCACTTTAAATACGAAGAGATGGAGGAGAAACCTTCTGAGGTGTTCTCAGACTGGGACAGGAGAGTGTAGGAGAAAGTCTGTGAGATAACGAGGGTGGAGTGGATTTAAACTGCAGGTACACAGCTGTGAATAAGGCTTTCAGTGGAAGTGTCTACAGAGTGTGTTGGCTGTTGCAGAAATACTTTTGCCCCAATTTACATCAATATACACAAAGCTGGTGGTTCATTAGAGTTTTACATTACTCATAAATGACACATAGCACACAATGCCTTCATCTCAACTGGATGACTTAGTGTTTGGCTTGCAGTGTTGGTGCAGTATAAAAGATATGATAATTATTCATTTTCTGTAGAGTGGGCGACAATTTCTCCAGAGTAAATATCACATTTCCCCGCTAGCCCCTGTCTGTGATTATTACTTACTTGACTTTTTCCTTGAAAGCCAATTACCACAGCTGACATTAATTCTGCTGTAATTACACATGAGGTGAAATGAAATGTAACTGCTTCCCACTGAAA
>VOQK01003521.1:13570-31128 GCA_015052645.1 Benitochromis conjunctus | reverse complement strand
GAGTGGGTGTGTGTGTGTGTGTGTGTGTGTGTGTGTGTGTGTGCTTGTTTTTAATTAGCACATGCCTGTGCATAAAAGATGACTTATCACTATTTGTCCGTCCAACTGTGCATGTGCAAGTTCTCCTGTGTACAGCTGTGTGTGGGATACATACGTACGTGTGTGTGTGTGTGCGTGTGTGTGTGTGTGTGTGAGAAAGACAGACAAAGACAAAGAGGCTTGGAACAGTAATGCTGCAGTACAGCGCCAACGGATGTGATCCCAGATAAAAGCCACCAGGCTGCCTCTCCCCCTGGCCTCATCTTCCTGCTGCTTTTCCGGACCAAGCGAAAAGGGAAGGACAATCTCTTTCTTTCTGTTTTATTTTTCCCTTTGCCTCTTAGTCCCACCTGCAAGTGCTAAAAAGCGTGGCGGCAGAATGCAGTAGGAGTTGGTAATGGAGGGGCTGCGCCGGGCTGCGAAGCCTTTCTTGGCCGTGGGCCCGGCGGTGCTGGTGAAGTGTCATTACCGGCAGCGTTGCTAATGGATCGGGTACGGCTCCACCGCTCACCGCTAATGAGAGCAGCTAAAGGCCATGGACATGGGTGATTAACTCCCCCACCGTTGCTACACACGGCCAGGAGGATGCCCTGGGACGGATGTTAGTGTGGCGTTCGTAGGCGAGTGTGGCTGTGTGGGTCCGGGTAGGGGAATTTAAGGTTATCACACCTTCAGAGCTGTCACACTCAGGATGGGGTGAGGTGGCATATCCAGACTTCCTGACACATTACCACATTACCTCTCCGTGTCATCCCTTCTTTCCTCTCACCTTCCTGTCACTCTCTCTCTTTCTTGCTCGCTCTCTTTCAACCTGCTATCGTCTAAAAAGGCCTATCAGATTGTTGAAGTGACCTTCTCCCTGGTGGATCAAAACCATGCATACCAATTTTCCTCGGGACTTTAGGTCTTCGCCTCTCCACCCTATTAACTTATTCAGCCAACTCACCTGTGAGGGCTGCATGAAAGCAAATGAAGGAAAGTAGGAGATAATTAGCAATATCAAAATCTCCCTGTCATAGGGAGAATGTCCATTTGAAAGGTTATATTTCTCTGCAGGACTGCAAAAGGAATTTAAATTAGATTTAACAAGAAAATTTAATAAGATAAGATTTTTTTCTTTTACCATAACCATTAGTTAACCTATTTAATGTGGCAGGTTGAGCAAGGCATATTTCTTCAGTCGCTGCTGCAGCAAGTCAGGGGGATGTCAAGCGTGGCTACAGATAATCGAGTTGCTATGGTGATAAAGATGATTTTTGTCCAATTTCAACACTTTTAATACTTTGCTGTCCACAGTCAGGGGACAGGTTTGGGTAATATAAAGCATCCCTAATTGGCCATAAATGGTGTTTCACTCTCCAAGTCACACATATACGTCAATACACATGCACGCACACACAGCAGCGCCAGAAGCAGATGGCGTGTGCGTATGTTTGATGAACAGGAGGCCTGAATAGCTCCTTAACGAGAATGGTGTGAGTAGACTCCTTAAGTCTCTTCTCTACCATCACTCTCCATGACATACACCTATAACTACGGTATAAATTCAGACTGCAATGCAGCAACACCACCATGAAAATCCATAGCATAGACAGCCGCGCTGGTCCAGCAGTGGTTTGAACCTCTGCACCACAATGATATGTAAAGACACTTTAAGTTTGGTGGGTACAAGAATTTCTCGGCTTCGGTGGAATCTGGCACAGCACATTAGCATTTCCAAATGTTCACATAAATCTTCTGCCTCTTGGCCTGCCACTCAAGCTCCACATCTATCCGTCTTCTCTCCGTTGACGCTCTCTTTTTCTGTTCTATCGTCTGCAAGGTGAGGGATAATAGTCGGTCAAGGCTAGAACATCCAGCTACTCAGTGTATGTTATTAATGGCCATGCGGCGTGGGGGAAGGGCTGTGATGATTACTGATCTAACAGTCGCTGTGGAGCTCTATTGGAAATGCACACCAATGGTTGTGAATTACAGTGCTGTCTCACGTCACTGTGACAAGCTCTTCATATCCTCATCCCAAGGGTTTGTTAAGACTGCCTGCAGAGATTAATACCAGTAAAATCAGTCACTTTTATGGTACAAAGGTTTGATACTTTTATTTACGACTCACTCTCCCTCACCAGGATATTGTTTCAACTTTTTGACCACCACTGGAACTATTAGTGTTTCCCACAGAATTACACTGTTTTGTAACGAGACAGGGGGGCATATACTCGTACATATATGTGCACGAGTATGAAAGAAGAAGCTGTTGCCGTGGGTTCTGGTTGGAGTGGCCCTTCAGCTCACAGCAGGTACGGAGACTACCGTCGCCAGCTGCAGTTCAAGATGTGGAGCTGGAGTCTGTCCGACTGCAGATTCTTGCAGCTGATTGACAGTGAGGACCACTCCACCAGCTTGCTTCCTAGGAGCCAGACTTTGTTGTTATTAAGTGGTTTTGAGAAACAGGCTTTATGAAGGTCTTTCAAAGTTTTTCTTTCAACATTGGCTGCTTTTTCTCTCATTTTCAGTCCAGTCCTTTTTTTCTTCAGAGAAGGATTTTCTTTATTTCTTAAGCCACTTGGCACTAACCTATTAATCATTCAAGCATAAAAAGGCACCTAACTCAACTCAAGAACCAGTGTTGTGTCTGCACATACTCAACTTTGCAGTGGACCATTTTTAAAGAATTTGCTCCCATTTCTTTAGTTGAATCTTTGAAAAATGTAAAAGTAAGAAAGTTTGACAGCATAAAGTTGTATTTTTGCACCAACGAGGTGATTCACAAAGAGCTATTAACTCAACATTTGGCATATCTCGGCATTCTGTGCAGTGTGTCCTTAAAAATGTGAGGAAACTGGACAAGGAGGACAAGAAGAAGGCTTCCTTGTCAGGAAGCCTTCTTAAAGAAGGAAAACAGGGAGAAAAGGCTGAACTATGAACTGAACTGGACTGAAAATCAGTGGGTACAGGAAATTTTTGGTTCAAATCGCTACCAACATGGTGGAGGTCAGGAGAGAAGTGCAAGAGGTGAATCTTGTCAACACTGATGGAATTATAAACATAGAAAAGTACCATTAGATATTGAGCCACTATGCAGTGCCATCTGGTTAGTGTCTGATTGACACTGGCTTCATTTCTCATCATGACAATGATCCCAAACAAACTGCCATCCAAAGAAAAAGGTTGAATGTCCTTCAAGAAAACTGGGAAACTATTCCTGAACACTATTTAAAGAAATTAAAAGAAAGCTTGCCTAAAAGAGTTCAGACTGTGTTGAAGAATAAAGGTGATCATACCAAACACTCACTTCTAAGGTCAAATTGCAGCACCTATTTCCTATTTTCATAGCAAAATATAAAAGAAATGAGGCGAGGTCACTGATGCCCGATCCAGCCTTTAGAGCCAGCGTTAGACCAATATCAAACAACAAGCTCCAAATATTTCAAAAGAATGTAAACCTGGACTAAGACAAAATAAAGATGGTTCAAGAGTGTTGCATTAAAAATAATCATCCCAGTCTTGCAAAGACCAAAGAGCTCGGTGGTAGGGGGAATCAGCAGGGTGTCAACATGTGTTACAGTCTGAAGTCGAAGAGGAAGAAGAAAGTGCATGCTCGTCAACTTTGCCCATGCAGGGAAAGCTGACGAGCATGCACACGCACAGATGTAGAAAAAACAAAAACACGAGGGAAACTGTCCAGATAATACAGGAAAACACTTCATACAAATCTATCTTCCTGCGACACAGACGTTGTCAATCACCGCTGTCACCATGACAACAGAGACCTGTGTTCTTCATGCCATGACAGAAAGAGGATGGAGAACACTGAGGGAAGGTCACCTCCTGTCATGTCAAACAATATGTCGTTCACACAAACGCAGATGCTGACAGGCATGCAATCACACGCACATAGACACAAATAACAAAAGGACAGAGTGCATGCACATGTGCACATGCACAGCGACTAACAGGGACGCGAGGCATGACAGATAGACTCCTGTTAAGTGGTAAGACCTCGAAGACGGTAAATAAATCAGCAACAGAGCAATATGCACCAAACAAGGTAAAATAAATCAGCGTGAAGCATGGATGGCATGTTTATGTGTGCCATCCATAAACAGTGCGCCTGAGGTTCTTTAGCATTCTGTAATCAAGTCGTTCAAGTCAGACAGACACCAAGCTGAACTGGATGAGTTCAAAACAGAACATTTTCTGGTGAAGCAGCTAAATTCCAAAGCAGTGACCATTAGGAGGCAACGATCCATGCTTATTCGTTATGAGGCGAGGCTTTTTCCTTGCCGCTCCTTTTTAAAGCCTCGCCCTGCAAGCTGATCTGCACTGCAAAATAACACGGCATTCTCGGAAAGCTACGGTCACCACACCAGTGTGACAGCTTGGGCGGACTGAGAACATTTGGTTCTTTTCTTGGAGAGAAGAAGGAAGCCACAGCCATACACAAACAGCCGCAGCGAGGCCTGGAACAGCCAAGAGTATTCTGAGGTGTGGCTTCTACTTCAGCAGCCAGAAGCATGATAAGTTGTTGACTCTGGAGACGGTGCTTACTGCAGGTGCTCTTCTGTGGCCAAGGCTAAGTCACGTGACCAGTAGGGGCATTCGAAAATAACCTCACCACTTCTGTGTGTACACTTGAGGAATGTGCTCTAAGAGTATGTGGTGTCAAGTCCAGTTAAATACATGAATAGTTACAGATCCTGGTTCCTAACCCCTTGTTTTTAACAGGCTTTCCCAATCATGAAAGGGATTTTACATCTGGCGTAAGAGTCAGTTTTACAGGAAACGCGTCGCAATTCCCCACGATGATCAAGTGTGGCATGGCGTGCGTGTTAGTTCAGCCGTAGAGAGATTATGCTACACAGCACATCGCCTCAGGAAAGCTAAGTACGCATAAAGGGGAGAGGTAGAAAGGGTAAACCCGGAATGAAAAAAGCAGACAGAGAGCTTTAACCCACTTTCTCCTATAATACAACCCATCAAACATCAGAAGCCATCATCATAGATTAGCCTGTCTCTAATCCTGGCTGTTAGCACAGCTGGGGCAGATTAGGGAGGGGGCATTCCTGACAGAGCCAACATGGCGTCACAGTCGCTGACAGCTCACCTGGAAACACATGGATAACTGTACAATGCGGCACTGTTTCAATCATACACACACAAACACACACACACAGAGATCAAACGTAGTTCTGGAGCAAAGCTGTCTGCCTGCCCGCCTGCCCGCGGGCAGCAGGGTTAGGGCAGGAAGTCAGGCTTCAGAACCGTGTGACACCTCTAAGTCGACTTGATCCTGAAACAGGCGGGGAGTTCATGGTTTAGGGGGCAGCAACTGTAAGTGAGTGTGTGGAAAACTGATGGAGCGATAGATTTTCTGTGTGATTTAGAGAGTGAGGGGAGACAGAAAAGTGTGAGAAAGAAACAGAAATTAGGGGGTGAAAGTGAAAAAGGTGGAGAAGTGAGAGGCCTGTCACACTGTTAAGCTTCACAGGAAGTCTGTTTAATGTGGAAGATCAGGAAGGAAATACGCTCTCTCAATATGTGGCTGTGAACGCATGCCGTGTAAAACAAATGATATGGCAGCTCCGTGGCTGAGCACATGTGGCGACAGCCTAAGAAGGTTTGGCTGCTTTGAAAGGAAATGTAAAACCCATCTCTTACTCAGTGTTTCTAACCCAAACGACCAATGTTCTCTGACACGAAAAGCCTCCAACTCGGTCATACCGACCTATAGCACCCCTGACAACTGCTTGAACATTTCTTTTTCATCTCTCAAGCCTAGATGCAGATTTTTAGATATTTTCAAAGTGTGTACTGGAATAAAGGAAACAAATAACAGAAAAACAACCGACCACAGATATTTAAAGTGAATCGATTTGATTTCATTTTGGAGCAGACTACATGTCATCTACCCTGCAGACACCCCGGGATACTCTAGGAGAAACCGGAATGCATTGCTGGTGAAAGAAAGACACCTGGATTACACTGCTTACCCACCGTGACTGGACTTCGGATAAGCAGATGAAAATTTGTTTGTGCTAGCTGTTACTGTAGAGTGTAGGTAGTTCTTAGAGTTAAGTGACTTCCAGGAAGCATGTAAAATATGCACTGAGGATGACACCCTGGGAGGCTATGAATGGAGCTTTCTAAGACTGTAAAAGGATGAAAACAAGTTTTAACCAAAAGCATGATCTCTTGCTTACTCTGTCTAAAACAGGCGTGTCCAACTTTAGGCCTCAAGGGCCTTTTAGATCTCACCGTGGGTGAACACACGTGAATCAAACCAGGCCTCTGGAGAACTTCAAGACATGTTGAGGAGGTAATTTAGCCATTTAAATCAGCTGTGTTGGATCAAGGACACATCTAAAACCTCCAGCACACCGGCCCTTGAGGCCTGGAGTTGGACACCCTTGATCTAAAAAGACCTGAAACCCAAACCAGACTCACAGACTTGGATATCCTTTTACCAGGGCTACAGTTCTCACAGCTCGAAATTATTAAAATGAATGTCCAAATGTTATTATGCATGTTGTTATGGTGCACGGCAGCACAGCTTATGTAATACAGAGTACAAATTGTAAATGAGGCCATTGGAATTTAGATGGTTGCTGGTTGTACTTTAAGGACTCGTGTACATTGTTTTTCATGTTTTACATACATCTCTGTGTAAGTTGCCATAGAGTGTAGTCACAAGGGTTTTGTTATTGAAGAATAGCTGCTGCATGGCTGTACCTAGTGCAAAGCTAAACTAAATTAAACTAAACTTCATCAGCCAGGAACCTTTTCAAAATTTAATGCAAAACTAACTGAAATTCTCAAAACGTCGGGTTGTCGCTGGTACAGCTAATATGTTGGAAGCACTTTTTCCCTGTAGCCAGCTTTGAGATTCTGTCACGGTGATCACAGTAACTATGTGTGCTTGTGTGAGGTTATCTGTGTGTGATTCGCTGTGACACAGCGAATCCTACTCACACTTCCTGTAGTGCCCAGGGACAGATGGTTCATCTGCTGGGTGAGAGGGCCCATCATATTGGCAGGCTGCATGGACATAGTGTGGTCCATGGCTGGCGTGATCACTGCACCCTGAGGGAAGCAGGTAAAAACAAAAACAAAAACAAAACAAAAAGACAAGGTGAGAAGAATTAAGGAACAGAAGAAATGATGGAGACTGAACATTTTGGCTTAGTGCATGTCCCTCTCTGATTAACTATGCGGGCTTACGTAAGCCTTAAGTGAACTTCCACAAGTAGTTGCTAGCGGTCACACTGTCTAAATATAAATTATATAGTGCTTTAGACAAGGCGAAACTAAGTGAGATGAAGTACAACATAAGAAAATGCCAGCGTGAAGACAGAAAGAAGAAACCTTGGGTTAGTGATAGAATCATCAAAAGCATGAAATAAATAGAGGGTTTCTGGGCACAAAAAGAGGGACGGTGTCAATAAACAGCAACAGAACACAGGGACCATATCAAGATCAACACACACCACTGTCTTAGTCTATCAAAGCCATCACTATCTGCTGCCGATGTATCAGCAGTGTGATTTTTCTTTTGGCTGCTGAGCGAAAATGCTTTCTCTCCGTCCCTCGCTCTTGAGCCTGTCCTCCCGGTATATAATGCACAGCATGTTTTTCCCTAACGGGCGGATGAGAACACTAGAAGCTTCTCTTTCACGGTGCAGTGAAACATGAGGGAAAGTGATGAAACCATTGTTGCTCTTTCATCCCTTGTCATGATAGCTCCATTTCCTCAGCACTGAAGCCTTCGAAGGAACGCGCTCAAAACCGGCCCTTTTTCCTCTGCTCGCCTCGCCTCTCTTCTCTTGTTGTGTACTCGTGTCTGTACTGTAACTGCGCCTAAAAGTGTGTGCGTCTGTGTGTGTGAGCGTGCAATTTAAGTAGTGTATGCTTCGGAGTGTGTGTGCATGTGCGTGCCCCACTGGCGACTCTGTGTGGGCCTATTGGAGAACAAACTGTGCAGACACAGCCTGTCAGAATTGCTCTGCTTGTCTACTCCCTGCATTCCCAACACAGGCAGCTAAATCGCTCTTCCTTCCTCCCTCTCCTCTTCCACCTCTGCTACCTCTAGCTCAATATAGACGCTTCACATGAAACTTTGTGGAGGTACACGAAAAAGAAAGAAACTGGATAATGAGTGGCCACAAAACGTTGGAATAGTTGTCACCTCTTTATGTCCTAGACTAGTGTTGTTGAAAACTGTAAGGCTAAGTGAATAACCGTGGGGTCAATTAGAGACATATGGGTGAATTTTGAAAGGTAAAATGTATCATGATTATTACCAACCCAAACTGTACATTGGGTAGTAACAGCCGTATAGAAAAGAACCACGAAACACATGAATGTATCATGTCCTGAAACCTTAAAAAAATGTCAGGTGACTCAATACTGACAGTAACTAAATAAATGTAATGTTTGATTACAAAGGCCCTGTGAGGAGTGAAGAAGGTAATGAAATATGATATTGTGAAAAAGAAGGTTTACGCAGGTCTCACTGCATGGTGTGTAGGCTACTTAGCTTTCAACTTAAGTACACCCCAGGATTTAATAGCTTTTTGAACCACCTTTAGCAGCAATAACTTGAAGTAATTGTTTTCTGTATGACTTTATCAGTCACTCATATTGTTGGGGAGGAATTTTAGCCACTCTTCTTTGCAGCATTGCGTCAGTTCATTGAGGTTTGCAGGTATTCGTTTATACACAATGCACTTAAGGCCCAAATGTCTCCACATTGGTCTCATCTGACACTGATCCAGAAGTTATGTGGTTTGTTCAGATGCAACTTTGCAAACCTAAGCTGTGCTGGCATGTTCGTTTTAGAGAGCAGAGGCTTGATCCTGGAAACCCTTCCAAATAAACCAAACTTGTTTGGTGTTTTTCCTAATTGTGCTCTCATGAACTTTAAGATTTAACATGCTAATGGAGTCTTGTCTGTGACGTAGCTTTTGGCATTCTGCAGTTTCTCTGAGCATTGCACGCTGAATTTGCTGGAACGTCCACTTGGAGATTGTGACATTATGTTAACATGCACCTGAATGTTCCAGATCAGCAAACAAACTGCTTTTATAGAGGTGTGTACACTTGCTGATGATCAATTAATCAAGTGCATTTGATCATCAACCCCTGGCTGCTACTTTCGCCACTTACTGGAAGCAGTAAGAATGTGCTTTCTTTTTCACATGACAGTACGGTTGATATATCCAGCCCGAACTTAAACTGAGATTAAATTCCCTCATGGATATGCAGATAGGAGTCTGTACACACCACAGGCAAGTATTGTACCTATTATACATATCTAAGCTGCTTGGAGCGCACTTCAAGGACACATGCATAGTTGGTGTCCTAGTAGTAAAGTATTTCTTTTTGGAGAAGTACTGTGTTGACGACAAATTGGAGGGCATGGAGACATCTGCACTGAGCTTGGCATACTCGCTCTGTTGATGAAACATCAGTCAGACCCAAGCAGACCCTTGGAAGCTTGTGGAAACATAGCGCTTGCTTTAAAAGAAGAAACAGAAAGTTCAAACTTAATGCTAATCTCAATGGATAAAAATTGTTTCAGTTAGGTTTTGTTTTTTATTCTGAACTTGACTGTGAAGTTTGTTGATGAAGGTATGAAAAAAATAAATAAATATCAGCTCTATATATTTTTTTGACTACAACCAAAATTGCTAATTAACAAAGAGTATTTACAAAAGTACAAGGCAGAGTGGTATCTGTTAGTGTAACAGATTCTTACTGATGTAGCAACGTGTGTGCACACAGTATTTTCATGTTACAGGTGCTACTGATAAATGTAACCACCTTACATGCTGCTGAGTACTTTACCGTATAATCATAGTGTCCTAAAAACTGACCCTGTATTTTGTATATAAACTGAACCGACAGAGTAAGCGCAAATTATAGCAGCAATATTAATGCAGTCAAAAGCACACAGGCTTTCCCTGTGAAATGTGAGGACTTATAAAGTAGCACCAAATGAAAATACCTAGTATTCTGCCACTGGCTGTGACATGAATAAATAAAAGGAAAAGGGAAATGAGGAAAGAGAGACAGAAAGACACTGTGAGGACAGGAGAGAGATGATTAAGCAAAGATGGAGGTCACCGGGAAGACGGGAGTGAAGAAAGATAGATGAAGGGAGGGAAGCCAGAGACTTGGAGAGAAAAAGTGGGATGTTGGAAAGAAAGAGAGAGAGAGAAGTCAAAGAAAGAGAAAGAAGACAGACGAGTAAGGCGTAAGAAAAAAAAAAAAGAGAGAGGAGAAGCGAGAAGGAAGCAGCAGGGGCTGTGGGCTACCTGTTACCGATTCAGCCTCTGACAATGCCTTTATAATGGGAAAGGGAGAGCAACGGAAAGGCTTAATTCACAGATGTGTCAGGGAGAGTTAAGCCGATTTGTGATTTCGATTTTCTGTGTTTGTGAGACTGAGTGTCTGTGAGAGAGAGGGTTTTAGTGTGCGCATGTGTGTGTCTGTGTGCAAAAGCGTCTGTCTGGTTGTGCGCCTGTCCATTGATGGGCTAGAGAGGAAAGAAAATGAGAAAGAGATTGACACAAAGAGACAATATATGTTTTTGATTTGTCCTCTGTGTGTACGCGAGAGTAAGATAATGCCTGCCGCAGACGTATCTGTTACAAATGTATGAGACGATGTTTACAGAGCTCCTCAATGTATGCACATGTATTCCTGTTTGTGCGTGTGTGTGTGTGTGTGGAAAAACCCGTCCTGCTTAAGGTGGTATTGATTCTGCTTTAGACCGGAGATGAGATGATATCCACTCATTGCCTGTAAATTACATTGATATACGCTCAACAGCTTGACACAATGTACAGTAAATAAGAAATCTTGTAAAAATTCTTACGACCAGCAGTGTTTTCTTTTAATGACTATCGCATTACAAGCACTTGCTGATGAAACACTGGTTGGTATCAGCTGATATTCATTACCTCGACTTTACATCTGCTGATCAGAAGCGGCAATTGTAAAAAAGGTGAGGCAACTACATAAATGTCACACAAATAGTGACTGTTTTTATTGCCCGGTCCATTATGGCTGAAGGATCTCCACCACATGCAGCAAGGCTATTAAGATAATTTACATTCAGGTCCAGACCTCCATATACTCAAGATGCAGTCAGCTAAGCAGTATGCTAAGGCTGCTGGTATCAGACTGAAAGCAGTATTTTCTTTACTAAACATGTCCTTCTGGGGGACGACTTTGGGAGCCCAGAATTTCATCCAGTTTTGTAAACACTAAAAGTGTGCTTTCTGGGACTGGGATTTCTGTCTTAGGCATGCAAAGAGGGACAACTGCCTTCAAAATGAACATAGTGTAAGATCTTAGAGTGGAAAAAAAGAAAATAAAATGAGAAAATTGTTATGGACTTCCTGTAAAGATACGCATTACAGTGTCTGATTCTGCTGACATGAAAACTGATCAGTATCAGCCTGAAAAACCTGATCACAGCACCCCCACAGCTAGCTATTTTTGCTAATCTCTCACTGCTGCAGGTTATAATTTCCCACATTATTGCATATCTGCCCTGCTGCTTCAAACCGGTGTTGATACATGTAACTACCTTGGGGCAATACCTTCACTCGGAAAACAGCTTGGGGCCACAAAGAGAGGTTCCCATTCTTTTCCTCACCTTGCAGGTCCCTGTGTTTCACTATTTGCAAGAAGATCACTGTGTAGCGTTCTACTGCCAGCCTGGTAAGAAGAGACTATGCTTATATGCTTTGTGTCGGGGGAAGACGTTGATTAAAGTCGAGGAATGAGAAGACAGAAGACGGGCACATTAAAAGCCTCAAAAACGACAATGGGTCGAGGCTGTATTTCTGAGTCTTTGGCTACAACAAAGCTTCATTTGTGTCGGGCCCATGAAAGACGACCTGTACTTGACTCAACGCATTCCTCACTGTATTTGACAGTTGCTTTCTCCATGTGAGGTACTGTGGTTTGGACACTGATGCTCGTTTGTACTAGTTAGTGTGTTTTGTGTCAGTGGAAATGAGACACGCACACTCCGTGCTTCAGGGCCTTAATTCTGCAAAGTACGTACTGTGTCTATCCAGCTTCATGACTCCAAAGAGCTTCGTCGCAGCCCCCTAACAAGACTATATGGCGATGAGCTTTTTGTCCCCATGAGGAAGACAAGTCCCCATAATGTCACAGTGTAAACAAGCGGCATGACAAACCAGCAACATGACAAATACCCTCCCTAATGCAATCATCTCACACACACACACACACACACACACACACACAGCACATCAGCAGATGGCTGAGTGGTAACGGCACCTAAATACACCAGACTCACCCACCTGAAGGCTCAAACTATTGGTAATGACTGTCTCAGTACAAAAACCACAGAAAAAAAACTAAACAAAAAACTTGTAAGTAACATGAATATGAGAATAACTTCTATGGCTTCTAAATGTGTCTGTATGCTCCTATTTATCCTGTTCTGTGGGTGTGCTGTGTGAAGATTTACAGTAGCCCTCCTCAGTCATCCTTCACCTACTTCAACTGTAACCACATTTTCCAGATGTCCTCAAGCACCTTTGTTTTCGGGTAAGCACAGAAAAGGGAGCCAGAATTTCGGGTGCTTCAAACTAATCTTCAGCGGGAATCCCTCCTCAGGGCTAACAGACTACCAGGGTTTCTCAACTATTAACAACAGAGTCTGTCTACAAGACAAAATGTGCTATAGACTGAACCAGGACGGTGAACTGCTTCCTTTACCCAAGTGAGGCAGCAAATAGTAGCACAGACCGAAAGATAGCAATGAACGAGCCTCCCAAGCTGACAGTGATGCGTGTAGCGGCTTAACTCGGTCTTTGCGATCACAGGGTTATTTGAAATCTGATTTTGTAATGGTTTTTGGAAATCTTAATTGCAAACACGGGAAAGCCCTACAGGGAAGACGGAGAACTGTTACTATGAAACTGAAGCAGCTGAAGGGTTGCAAAAAATGTATGTTAACAGATTAACACGTGGAGCATGATACAGACGATAAAGATTCCTCACCTCTGGTTATGTGGCAATGAGGATTATCGGCTTTGTATATATTTGTCCTGTGCAATGAAAAGGCAATAAGAGCGATGATGATTCTGCTTTCCCCCGCCTATTTATGCATCTGCTTGTCTATCATGTAGAATATTACACATTCAATTTACAATAGGTGGCAGATGAGGTGCACGGGTTAAAATTGCAGGTCAAAATTTGGGAGCATGTATAACCAAATTGCCGTGGCTGAGATGGATTATGGTAATGCTGTTGCTTTGTTATCTTAGGATATATGTGTGTGTGTGTGTGTGTGTCAGTGAAGGAAAGCAAAACTAATAATTTCCCCCAGTATTATGATGACTATAAAATGATTCTTGTAATAAAGTTATTACAAAAAATAAAGCACCAACTTCTCCATATCAAATAGGACATGCTATTTGGATGAATTTGTAGCGTGCGTTTGTGTGTTGTGTTTCTTAATGTGTGTATGAGGCGATAAGGGTGCTAGATGAAGCATGTAACAGTATTTGTCATGTCTTCATGGGAGGTCCATTCCTCTCCACGGTCGGACTGTGCTCGTTTATCAGCCGTTCTCTGACTGCCTTTTGTAGACAAATAGATCATTTCACACACGAGGATCTCTCTAGAATGTTTACTCTATTTACAAAACCAAAAAAGGGGGGAAAAAAGATTAGAAATCCAATTAAAAACACAGCCAGCTAATAAAGCCTGCCCACCAAAGCATATCAGCTTTGTCTCCAAACATATTTTTTGCCACTATCGCAAAATTTGTCGAAGTAATATCCAAAAAGCTTATAGTGAAAATGCAGCCACTCAATCTCCCTGTCAGTCACCCGGTGCCTCTGCCACAGTATTGTTCTTACATATATATGAAACCTTAACCCTGACAAGACAATTTTTTTTTCTTTTTTTGCTGGCACGGACACAGTAGCTGCAGTTGTAGTCTGAAAGGGCAGAAGAAAAGAGAAGAGAGAGAAACAGGAGGGACGGAGCGAGACAAAAATGAGGGAGAAATGAGAGCTAGGTGTACAGACGGAGCGGGGATGGGAAAGAGGGATGGAAAAAAAAAGAAAAGAGAAACTCAAGCCCGTCTCAAATTCTGCCTCGCCAGTCAAATCCATGAGACCAACATAATGTTCCCTCTCTGAATCCGAGGAGCGTTTTTAATGTCAAGCGGCGAGATGGGTATCACACAGCGCACTGATTCAACCCTATTCGATGAGGGCTGATAGTTATGGTTCACGTTCTAAGAGGCCCAGTGAACGTCTATTCAAAGCTTGTGGCGGGGAGAACTTGCCGGAGTGCAACGGCAGAGGAATTCAATAATTCACCTCCAGTATGTAAGGGCCAGTGCACTCAGGCAAATGCACACTTGAAGCACATACAGTTCAGAGTGAGAAAAAGGGGGGAAAGGGGAAAAAAAAGGGGTGGATAACTCATGGGAAAGACAGCAATGCCACGCACGGCTGGCACAGCATTTAGTCCGGCACTCTTTGGCAGTGCGAACTGAATGTAAGAGCACGTGCATGTGATTGATGATCTGTATGCAAGTGAGATTTACCACTGTGTTTTGTGCGTGTAGGCATTCACACATGTTAGTTGCACGTATGCATTTTTCGTTTTGGGGCCTCTAGTTCTTTAATTGTTGGTGCTTTTTCAAGGTCTGCTGATTTCTGCAGCATTGACCAGGCTAGTGGTCGTGCTTTGACACGCCACGCCTGACTGTCACACAGAACATCTCACAGATGGTATGAGAGAGGAAAGAAGGAAGACAAATGATAAACTAAAAGGAAAAGGAAAGAAGAACAACGCATGGAAGAACAGACTGGAGACTCATTTAGATGTCCACTTAAGAAAGAAAAAAAAAAAGAAACACTGTCACTTTCCATCAGGTTTCCCGCAGAGTACATCTTGCAGATTAATTGAAGATAAGCAAATTTTGAAAACTGCTCTCTGCTCAGCCAACCTTTCTAACTGCTAACAAAGCGCCGGCTCCTCTGTGGGATGAAGTCCAGTTTCGTATGGATAGACTTGTCAAACTTAATCTACTCAGATACAAACAAACACCTTTTGCTGTAGAAGTACATGCTGCAGTGCTCTCTGTTTACTGTGCAATAAGGCAAGTAGCGGTCAAGTTGCTTTCAGTGTCAGCAGTTTGATTTACTTCCATTCAACACAACATCTATTATTTCCAACAAATTGCTGCTTAACGGAGTTAATGGACTTCAGGTTTACAAAGGCAGCGGAGGGCTGAAATGAAGAAAAACATCAAATTAGGTTAACAAATCAATGCGGTATCATTAGTATCGGCAGTAGCTAACTAACAAGGGGTTTTAACAATATACGGCTCCACCAGCACTTTGCACAATTTTACAAAGAAGAGAAATTTGTCCTGCTGAGAGATACTCAACTCAGCAACACCAAAGCCAGCATATCATTTCAGAGTAAGTTTACCATGACCGTTATCATAGCAGGCATGCTGTTTTTTAAAGGCTCAAGTAGAAAGTACAGACAACTAAAAAATTCATATAAGCACTTTAAAAATCAAAAAAGAACAACAGCCTGTCAGGCATTCCCGAAGAAAACGTCTTATTATATTTAGTAGGAACAATGTCAAATACAGAGAGATCTGGCGTTTGGAGATATTTCTTTTTAGAATAGTTCAGCTCACAGACTGTAAATCAAAGATGGACGCAGCCCATACCATCACCCACTGCAAAACCCTGAGATGAACATTTTCACTGACCAGCAGGTGGATTTGACAAAGAAACTGAGGGACGATGCAACATGATAGGGTAGTAGTCCTTCAGCGAAGCTTATTATGATGGAGACTATAATGCACAAAATGAACATTATGCTTTTTTTTAATAAGACACCATTTATAACAGCTCATTTTGACTATGTTTGTTCCTGAATAACGACAACAGCAACAAAAAAAACCCAATATTATATGATACTAAAATTAATAATGTATTACAATACTCATTTTGCCCATCTTGGCATAACTATTACCACAATTTATCCAAAGTTCCTTTGTAACATTTCCTTAATGCTCTTCTTGAATATTATTTAGACGTTAGGTGCTATTTGTTGTACTCTGTTTAATAGCAAGCTCGAAAACACATTTTACCCTAATGACCTGTAATGAAAGGATCTAAATAATAATCTCTAGACCTATTCTTAAATACTTACTTTTGTTATATCAAACTTAACAAGTTTAAATAATTAACACGTTTATTTAACATGCATATAGACTATTCTAATCTGTATGACTGTCCAGCTCTTCCCCTTCCACGCTCTGCTGCCTCCATATTGCCCACATATCAGGAGCGCCATTGCACAACGCTCCATTGGTTTAACACGCAACGTGAGGAAGGAGTCGCCAAACTGCAGCACAATCAATTGGTTTTTAATGCCCTGAGTAGCCCCCCAAGCATTTGAACTAGGATGCTTAGCTAATTTGATGTGATTCACTGAACTGATGGCAGAATGTGTGTATGTGTATACGCATGTGTGTGTATAAAGGGCAGTCTGCTGTGTTTGTAGCTGGTAGTTGATATGAGCACGGGTCATAAAGGGAGACAGACTGGTATCTATGATTCACTGTCAGCAGTGACAGCTGGGGTTAGCACCTACCAGCCATTTGGTGACAGAAAGAGCCAATGGAACACAATGGGGACGGGACCATGGGGACATATCGCCACATGGCTATTGCTGGCATGGAGGCATGATGAGATGTAGACAGGACAATGTGGCTGCTGGTTAGTGGCTAGTGCCAAAAGCTTCAAGAGGCCTCATGACATTAGACTGAAAGATGGATAACCATCAGGCATCACATGGGCTGGTAAAGGATAACCAGTATGGACTGCACGTATGGCAATTCATAACATACAGTACATACAAACATGTATTGGGCAAACACGCACAGTTACCCAAGCATAGATGATGAAGCAGTGTATATTCTCTCCATGTGATGACAGACAAACCACAACACCACATGTCCGAGAGCCTGAGAAGATGCCACAAAATGAAGAATACAGTGTGCACATTCAAGCAAACATGTGTATTCTTGTACTGTGGATGCGCACGCACGAGCAGATATACAGACGTATCTGTGTGGAAAGAATACATGCACAGACTAAAACACAAGTGGGCTGCACTGCACATGCTGAGCAGTTATACTATTAGAGGCCTCTGTCACGTTTGTTATTAACCTTGTAATACTGTCTCCCACCTAAGACAGCTTCATTTTCACAACAGGCAGACTCAGCAGCAGCAGCAAAAACAGCAGCTTGTTAGCAAGCTAGCTTTAATCCAGTCTGAAACAAGTGTCATAAGAATGGAGCGTACCTGCCTGAGACTACCGCAAAGACGTGGCTGGCTGAGTGAAGATATGTGCAAAAAAAAAAAGGGGGGGAGGTGGGGGGGGGGAAGGGGGGAGGGGGGGGGGTGGGGGGGGGTGGGGGTGGGGGGGG
>VOQK01003521.1:0-10719 GCA_015052645.1 Benitochromis conjunctus | reverse complement strand
AAAATGAGAAGAAATTCTGTCTCCTTCAAAGTAATATATAAAGAAACGGGAGGCGGCTCAAGACCTTTGCACTGTACTTTTCTGTGAAACTGTAATTTTCCTTCATTTACAAAATCACATCCAAGAAGGTTTAGTTTTCACTAATATTTAGTGAAATATAATATTTATACTTTGACAGTTATTACAGTGTTAAAATATGAATTATAGTGACCAGTACAAACCTTTTGGGGCTTCTCTGTTGTCTCTCTTCCAACCAGAACTGAATGTGACTGAAGGCAATGTGATTACCTCACCGTTAAAGACCGTGTTGCTCGTGAGCTAAGTCTAATTAATATTAGCTTTTTTTTCCCCCTTGTCTGCTGTCTGGGATGGTAACCTCAAGCAGCAGTCTGTCTTGTGCTGTGGTCTGGTAAATGACTCTGAATTGCTTCCTGGCACTACCAAAACATATAAACTCCACAAAGCCTCCCAAAAATAAAACAAAATGTGTTTGTATACTTAGGAGAGATGGAAAAATGTGGTTATCAGAATTGGATAAAGTGCTTCGTATAGTAACTCCAGGACCGAAATGGTGTAATCATTTGGCCAGAAGTAATAGTGGCCAAGTGCATGTAAGACATTTAGTTGCTTTAACATTTAGCCTGCAACAGAAGAATAATGCGGCTTAAACGTTTTTCCAAACAGAATCTTTTTCTGGTCAGTCACATTGTGCTAAATATAAAAATGTCTCCATGTCGTAAACTATTTTCAGGATAAATATAAAAAAAGAATCTTTAAAAAGTTTCTATTAAAAGCACATCAGACTGGATGCGCATCACAGATTTTCAACTAAAGGGTGGGCCCCCATTGGGGACTCAAGGGCAGCTGCAGTACTTCAGGTACATGGTAGAGTACTTACTGTAGGTTGCATAACATATTGTTGATGAGGCATCCACGTACTCTGGACCTGAGGAGAAATACATAAAATGTAAAACGATGGTGGCAATATAAAATTTTCCTTTGTCTTAGTAAGAGCTAAAACGTATCCCACATAATGCAATAAATGCTATTCAAATGGTCCCAATATGTTCAAATAGTCTTCAGTCTGTAAGTCTTAAAATGATCGTGCTGGTTTTAATGCACCAAAATGGCTGAACTTTACACAGATTAATTCGTGCCAAAGAATTACAAGAAGAATCTGAAAGTCTGGAGGCAGCACATCTCCCTCCTGCCTTCTCATTATTGCCGGCAGTATGAGTTGTGCGTCGAGCCTGTAAAATGAGTCGTCTCTGCATTATAATAATATTAAAGCTGTGCCCAGTGCTGCTGAAGCGGGGGTGAAAGGTCAGGGACAGACCTCTAGAGAAGACTCACAAAATACAAAAAGCATTTTTATGTTTTAATCTCAGCATAAAACAGAACAAAGAACTTCAAAGCGACAACCAGAGGAAAAAACATTGACAGATATGCATATTTACAAATGTAGATTCAAAAGTTAAAGAGATGGAGAAACAGTGACAGCGGAAACTATAAAGAAACCGGAGGAATGGACGATGAACAAACAGAGCTTTTATGCTGGAGAGAGGAATTAGACAGCTTGTAGCAGACAAACACACAGACTGGCCACTGATCCTGGTAAAATGATTAGATTAAACAAAGACAAACATGGAATAATCTGCTGTAAGAGCAATCAATCCTCTGAGCCAACCCAAATGCGTGATTTGGATCCATACCTAAACAAGCCTGATATTCTATAACGCGGTGCCAAGTCTGCTTGTTTATACATGGCAATATTTGTTCTCCCCAGCTGAATGGGACAGCAGATAGACACAGAGAAAGCTTATATTTAATCACTCGTCTTCGGCGTTTTCTAACCAAGATATTGCATGACCGTCATGTGATTATTTCAACAAGACAGGATAGCTTTACTCTGGGCTTAAGGAAAAAAAAATCGTGAGAGAATCGTGGTGAAATCTTTGGTGGGAAAATAAAAAATGACGTGAGGGAGGCCCACTCACAATTTATCCGAAGCAACCAAAGAGCCGATAAGAATACAGTGAACACAATGGGAAGCTAGTCCAATCCACTGAAAAGAAACAGACAGAGGCCCCCAACATATTTACTTCATATTCTTTTTGCTTTAACTCAACAGTAAATCTCACCCTCCTATTTATTCTTTTCAAAGCCCTTATGTGAGATCGTTATAGCCTCTTCATATGTTGAACAGGTTCGGGCCGGTGCATTAATTCTTATATCATTAGATAAATCTCAAACAGTGCAATGTACAGCAATGTTGCAATGAGTTTCCTGAGAGCTGAAAGTGTTATAATACTCTGATAATGTGTCCTGTGGCTTTGTTTGGATGCTGAGAGATATGGGTGTTAAGTCCCAGTTTGCCAGCTGTGACACAGTAGTGTTCACTCGTTTTTTACTTTTGGAACCAAGCACTACCATCGTGAAAAGACTGTAGTTCAGTCCAAGTTAACGGCAGAAATATGACAAGTGTGTTTATCTGTGGGATGTTGAAAAAGCAGCAATGTTTGAAGCTCTGAGCAAGGGCTGATGAGTTACAGCATTAACAACTTCAGTAGGACTTCACTCCCAGACATCTCCCAGATAAAAATAAACCAGAAAGCCAGAGACTGATCTGTTATCAGGGAGGAAAGAAAGGACGTGAGGGAAAATGTGCTAAGTTGCTAAGTGTAACACAAAATATAAAGAGATCCAAATGACTGCTTTTGAAGATTAGAGTTAACTGACTCGACCTGAGTTGGCTTTTCCCCAAAGCGCCAAATTACAGCTTTTACAGAGTTGCTCAGAGTTACAGCAGGTAGAGTAATTCTACATGAACATTAGTTTCAGTGTGAGTGAAGGGTAAAATGTGCACAACCTAAGAAACTCTCTACCTCTGGCTGAACTTCACAGCTGATATTACAATTTAAAAGAGCCTGTCAGCCAACAGGCCAAAAAGCTGGTAAGTCAGTCGTTGAGCTGCATGGTCAGCCAACTGGCCCTCGTTCCAACCAGTCACATGTAAACCCAAACAGCCAGCCAGTTAGCTAGTTAGTAAGCCTGCCAGCCCCATGGCCTATCAGCCAGCCACATATTTAGTCAGCCAGTGAGCCAGTCTGTATAAGCAGTGATGTAAACCAGGCTCACGGCTGGCTGGCGGTACTCGTTGAAATCTTGGTAGTGATCTGGCCTGGACCGTCTCCTGTCATGTGGATCATCAAAGTCGTTTTCTCCAGGAAATAAATCCAATCATTATTGAGGAGCCAAGCATAAAGAAAACCAGAATACCGCTGTTGGTATGGGTCATTTACAGATCTGATAAATCAATTCTATCAAAAGCTCAAAAATAGCAACGCGACACAAACATAAAAGGACGAATGACACATACAGTCATTTCTGTGCACCTTGAGATTTTCATTACAAAGGCAATAGTTTTCATCATAAAAGGAAGTGATTTCCTTTTGTCTTGCATATATACCTGCCTGGCTTGTCATCCCCTTCTTTTTCCCTGTGCCTCTTTGTACTTGAGCAGAAGATGAAGGACTCACCTTCCTGCCGTGACTGGCTGAAGGGCAATATTACAGGAAGCGGCGGCAGAGCTGCCCGATATTGAAACTGTGAGGATTAATATTCCTCAAAAGCCTGGCCATTGTTTTTGATAAATCAATTTGGGAAGCCTTCCGAGAGCGGATTAGAGGCGCGCCCTGGCCCACTTTTCTCCCTCCTCCTCTCTCCTCTGCCCCTCCACCACAGGTACTGGACCAGAGTTTTAATCAAGCGTGCCTCAAAGACGGGCGCCGCAACCTTCAGCAACACCCCTCCTCTGCCCACCCAGCCGTGCCATCGCCATCACCTAAACCTACTCTCTCTCTCATTCTCTCCATCTGTCTCTTCTATTTTCTTATCTATCCTTCATCTCCCTTCTGCCGCTCTCTGTCCTCGTCTTTCTGTCTCTGAATACCAAACAGAGGCGATGTTAAACGATAGTGTCTGATCGAGAGGGCACAGTGGCAGCGTCTCTTGATGTTTAGATTCGGCAAAGGGTGTTGCATGAAATGCACAGTGACGGAAAATGGTTAACGCTCCTGACATATCACAGGGCCAATTTTTTACGATCTCGCTCTGTTCTGTTACATTATACCACTGATCGCAGCGGTGAGGAATGCAAACGTTCACTCCGGAAGTGGAAGGACTGGTGCTGAAGCAGGAAAATAAAATAAAAAGAGATTGAGAGAGGGAACAAAAGAGGTCTGAACTACAGGAGAGAGGAAACTGTTTCTTTTTCCTAGATACTTTCATTCTTGATGGGTGCGTTTCTTTTTTTCTACCTTATCAGCCTTTTTAAAATCCCCCTTTTTTCTTTGCTGCTTCTGTTCTGATCCCTGGCGTGTTTGCTGCCTACGAAACAGATGTCATCAAGCACAGCTGGAGCATCGAAGAAACAATGAGGGAAGAAGCGAGAACCTCATGCTGTTTTGAAGCCCGCCCCCGCTTTTCCAACCCAAAGTGCACAAAATACACAAAGTATGCTCTCATATTATATACACACACACACAGAATCTACCCATATTGGAGTGCACTATGGCCCACCTGATATGTGGAAACGGGGGAAGCAGCGATGAAGGGCGTGATGGAGGTCTGTGCGATCATGCGGTTGGTGGCGATGCTGTAAGGCGAGGAGTAGAACCTGAGCCGGAAGAAAAAAGCGACAGAGGAATAAAATAGAATAACTAACAGGAGTAGACAGGACACAGAATACCTAGTTTATTTGCATTAGGTGTTTCCATGTTATGAGGATATTAAACCACCTTAATAGAAACGTCTCAAAAATTTACAAGAATATTGAGTAATACAGAATATCTGGTACGCCTCAAATCTTGCATTAATGACACTTGTAAGTGAGCAGCAGAGACTCCTCAAGGCTGAGCAAACAGGAACCTGACTTCAGTTGCGCTTAGACTTGATGCTCGGGAGGGCTGAGGTCAGGTGACTATAGAGGGAAGTTCATGACAGTTAGCACTCCTTTGGCCTTCAAGTCATTTCTTCAAAGCTTTGAGGTGTGTCATTACCCTTCTCCACACAGCTGGAAACCAGAGGGCGTGGCATATCTCTACAGGAAGGACTGCAGCTTCTAAGTAGTCAGGGTGTGGTTCGTTTAGTACAGGCGTCCAACTCCGGAGCAGACAAAACATCCCCTGACTCAATTACGTGCACTGCATTGTTGACTGTACATCTGATGCAAGGAATGTTCTCCTACTGTCAATAAAATGAACCTGTCCATTCTCCATAGTAAGATATATGGTATATGCTCATTCCCATCTTGGCCTCGTTTCCCTCTTCAAACTGCTATTAAACAGCCTTGTAATCATCATTTATAAATTCTGTCTGTGTCAAAGTTGCTTTTGTTTCTCAGTGAGCAAATCTCGATGTGTCACTCTTCTCATGGTGTGGTATCTTTTGGTCTGCTCGCTTAAAGTTTACACTGTTTCAACTTCTGAATTTTTTGCTTAGTTCTGAATTTATTCAAAAGAATAATAGTAAGCTGGACAGCTGATGGACGGCCATATCTGCATTCAGCCAGACTTGGATGAATGCAGATATGGCACTTAACACTGGGATACAGCTCAAGGAAATCTCACCTTTTGAACTAGTTGACATGATCAGTAACAATTTTCTCCGTGTACTTGGAGACCTGTTTCCAAACTATATAACTCTAAGTTATTTCTTTGTTTAATTGAAACACTTTATTTCAGTGCTGAAGATCTATAGGTGCTGAATCTCACTGAGATCCCCGGGAGGTTAAGTGGGATGTGCAACAGTCTCAGCAACAACTGGTGAAAATCATAACACTGGCCAAGGACAGGCCAACACTAGTTCTGTAACGAGCCTTGATGTCACTACATACAGCATCAACCCCGACTACATTACAGTTTAACTTTAACGGTTCGGTGTTGTGAAAAACCTGAGGCAAACACCAACAGCTCAAAACCCGAGTTTTTATCGTTTTATTATCTATGACAGATTGTGCAAAATGTAAAATAACTTCAGTGAAAGTGAATGACACACAAAAGTGATGTCATGTAGTCAGTAAATATATTTTTGTGTGATAACAATGCTTAGTAGCTTGGAAACTTTGGCAGCTTGATTAAATATAAAATGCCCGTTAATGACAAAGGAAGGAGCTACATTTTCTATCATTTTCACCAGTACTAATACTTAAAACAGGAAACACAAGTCTGCACCTATCCCCTGCAAATGCTGCTTACTAGATGCTGGGATAGTGTGCAGTGTTTCGCTTTTTTAAAACGTCTTTTTGCTTTTGGTTTCTGAAAGTATACAGTTACACTTTATGCAAATATTAACACTGAGGAGGAAATGCAAATTAAGTCCCACAACAACATATATATGCATTAGATATGAGTAATTTGCATTATAATTATATACAGTACTATATTCACCTATTTGAATATGAACTCTTTAATACCTGTAAGAAATTTCAAGTAGCATTTTTGTTAACTATGCAATAAATCTTTTGTAAGTTTTCTTTGTTTAACACTTGACTAGTTTCACATTATTTTTCTTCTTTTCTACAGCATGATTATTTATGTATGTTATTATTATTATTATTGCCCCCCAAAAAATCTGGTTCAAGCTGCTGAGAGTGACACATTTCTCTCTTTGCAGTTTTGTATCTTTGGGATCATAAGTTGAAGGATTTGTACTGAAGCAGGCTTTTACATTGCAGGGCGTATGTAATGAGTGATGCTATTCATCCAGTGTTGTGGTTCGGTTGAGACTGACTCACTGGAGGATAAGTGGTTTAGGAAGTGGGAGTGAGGCGCTTCCTGTGAATGACTGAGGCCAGAGGGAGATAAAGGGGAGCCTCAGCATTCTCCTTCCTGTCTCAGCACCGTGGGGAAAAATAAAACACGATGCTGGGTCATTTATTTCCACAGCACCATGACATAAAGACACAAAAACACACATATCTGAGTACCCAAAGACACACACGCACGTGCTCACGCTCACTCAGTGCCCCTTCGCCATTTCTCACCCGACCTCACCAGTGAAAACCGATATCTGAACTCCATATAGATTTCCTTAATCAAACAGTAACAAAGTGCAGACACTACATTAATCTTTGTGTATGACAGTAGTATCGACTGGGGTCTATGAGCCAGGAGGCGAGTGCATTAGCTGGTGCCAAGGATAGATCAAGTCTTACCCATTCTGCATTGCAGCAGGATCATATGTTAACGCCATGCCAGTCTGAAAGAGAGAAAAAAACCCCCAACAAATTATACGGTCTATCAAGATTACATACAGTGTGTGAAATAATATTAAAATGCTGAAGCAAAAGAAAATGTGACAATCAAAGAAAATTTCACATAACTTGTCCTACATTACCACCTTTTATATCAGTTTTTTCAGTGTGACACTGTAGTGTCATCTGCTGTAGTAAAAAGGAGAAGGCAACAAAAGCAATCACGCTCACTCTAAGTGAGAAGCCAGTTTGTGATATTTACTGACAGACAAAAATGAAGACTGGCGATTTGCAACGAAGCAGCAGCAAAACACACAGAAAGACGTGGTCAACACTTTTGTTTTTACGCCTACTTTTCAGTAATGTCCTAAACAAAGCCAAAGAGAAGACTGTGGCTGGGACAGTTTGATCAATGGGAGAGATCCTCAACAAAGCCCACACTCTAAATTTTAAGTGCAACTTATCAGAAAAAAATCAGTCCAGTGCATCATGTTTCATCTAAGTGTGACTATGATTGCAAAAGATGTTCGTCCAGGATTTCAAGCTACGTTTAACACTTTTAAAGTGTCTCTTATTTACACGTTTGTTGTTTCGTAAGTCGGACACTGATGGCTTTGCTGATCAAACGCGCGTTGGTGAAATACAGTTAGATCCATAATTTGTTGGACAGAGATATAATTTTTGTAGTTTTCGCTTTATAGACCACCACAATTATTAAATTAAACAACCAATATAGGACTTAAGTGCAGACTAAAGTCCTATATTGCTTTAATTCAGGGGGTTTTACAAAGATGTTGCATAAATGCCGTTTTCATGGCCGCATGAGGCTTACTCTCGTATTATTTAAGAACAAATGAAGCAGCCATAATGTTTGGAGTTGAGCGAGGACATCATCATCATCAAAAACTACAATAAATCTATGAGACAGACAGCAAAAACATTAGGAGTGGCCAATCAACAGTCTGGTACATTCTTAAAGAGAAGGAATGCATTGGCCACAGCAAAAAGGCCTGAAAGACCACACAACACAACTAAAGTGCATGATGCCAGAGGCACTGCTATGGCTGGAAAAAAACAACATCACAACATCTGACCAAGTCAAGAACACTCAAGGTGACAGGTGCATTTTTTTGTCAAGGTCTACAATCAACACAAATGTAAATGCAGAGAGTTTACAACAAGCCATTGATTACGCTCAAGAACAGGAAGGCCAGATTAGGATTTGCCAAAAAACATCTGAAAGAGGCTGCACAGTTGTGGAACAAGTCTTTGGACAGATGAAACCAATATGGAAAAATATAGAGAAGGAGAGAAACAGCCACATGTGAGCATACATGTGGCATGCTTCCTAAATAGTCCATGCAAAATTTTTGTAAAATTTCTTGAATTGAATTTGAAAGTCTGCCCTTCAAACATGTTATAGTGTAATTGTTTGATCTAATATTCACTGTGGTGATGCACAGAGGCAAAACTATATAAATCGTGTCTTTGTGAGTATTCAAAAAGGGTACAGACACATTTTCTGTACATTCATCCACTTCTGCTACCTATAAATCAGTGTTTTTCCCTGTATGGGCTTGTTGTATGTCACCTGTAAGTCACGGGCAATGCTGTTGATATATTCCTGCACTATTGTGACCGAGATAATTTGCTGTACATTTATTGTACTTGAAGAACAACTTGATTAAGGTCATGATTGTTTTTGTCCAAAACAAATGAAATCAAATCTAAATCAACTCATTTCAAAGTGGAAAAACTGACAAGTGACAAATCCAGTGTGGGGGAAACCTTAGTCAACAGGACAAAGTGAGTTAGTATCGAAGACGCGCTTTTCTATTTCAACCACGTATCATCATGTTTTTATGAATAAGAGGAAATGAAGAAATGCCCTTTGGAGAGAAAAAGGAACGAGTGGAAAACTGAGTTCCTTGTCTGGTGACGATGTGTGTACATGTGTACACACACCGTCGTGTGAGAGCAAACCTACCCGTGTGTGTGTGCGCGCGATTGTGTGAGGCCCTTTTTTAGAGTCCAGGAGAGAAACCTGTGTGCCGCAATCCTTCATCTGCATTCCTGAAGGTTCTCTCCCTGAGGAGAGCTAATCCGATTTCTTTTAACGGGAGGCTGCTGAGGATGGCAGATTTCATCAGCATACACACATGCACACGTTACACATTCACCCACACACACTCATTTTTTGCCCTTCCTTTCCCTCACTTTGCCCTCCCTCCCACTCCTTTTCTTCTTCAACATCTTGTGTTCTCCTTTCTCTCTCCGTTCCTCACTCCCCTCATCGCTTAATCTACCCCTCCCATCTTTCTGTAAGTCTTTTGCGCCCTTGTTCCCCCAGAGGGCTACCTACACTCAACTATACAGTTAAGGGAATAGTGGCTCAGAGGTCTAAGGGGATCAGTGAGCCTGGACCAAACCCTCGAGAGTGAACGAAAACACAGACTCTCCACCAAATGACACTGTCCTTGCTTAAACTAGGGATGTGTAGGGATCCAGGCATGTGTGTGGCAACAGGCCTTTGTGTTTAATTTTGTGCATTTGCACAACTGGTTGTAAAAGGCTTTCAAAGACGTTTTATACCAAGCTGTAAAGGCTGAATGAAGCCACTCAGTCCGTGCGCTTTATAATTATTTTCTACTTTAAATTTGGTTTTTGCATCTCTGAACATCTCTTTCTGTAAATCCATACATGCAAAGGTCTCTGTGTATGTATTTATACTCTCTCTTTACATGAAGCCCAAGATCAAGAGAGTTGCATTGCACGCCTGTCAGCATGTTTGCGTGCGCGAGTGTGTGTTCCCATGCTCGCTAATAGCAGCGGCAGACATGGCCAGCTGTCTTGGTGAGGCTGATAACTCCCCTAAGTGCTGCCCTTGGTTCCGCGTGTTGATGAATTCCACAGCAGAGAAGCTCCTGACCGGAGGACCCTGCATAGCCAGTGACTGATTACTGATGCAGTTAGCTTTTGGCGCTGTCAAAATGAGAGGAAAGGAAAAGACACAGACAGACTGTGTATCCGTCTTAGCTTGATCCAAGACTGCAGAAAAAAAAACTTGACTTTAATGCTGCACAGACCCTGTGAACAAAGCTTGGCCCTGATAGAAGCTCCCATGAACAGACCTGACTTTCAAAGGCCGAGTAGCAGGTTATGTGAATTTGTCATGCTTATGCAGTAAATAAGATGACTTACTGTACCATGTATTTTCCTCTCGAATATGCTTTCCCCTCTATGTAAATGTAAAACTGAAAATATGCCCTACTGTACCCACAGTACAATCCCAAAATGTAGCACAGTGACAGATGGCTCTAAACTCATGAAAAAGCCACAGAGTATGACTCAGTTGTTTCTTTTTGTAGTCAATCATTAATTCAAGTTATCAAGTTTAGCAAGTTGCGAAGAATTATTTTGCATTAATATCTTTTCAACTGTGCTCTAGGGTTTACAAAATGAAT
>VOQK01003511.1:3225-15726 GCA_015052645.1 Benitochromis conjunctus | reverse complement strand
CGAGCCATCAAAAGATAAAAAAGGATCTATTTTGGGTGAAGAGTATAATTTTAGAGCTAAAACAAACTCAAAAGGCAGGCTGAGAAAAAAAAAGAAAAAGGTCTGTGTCCCATCATCGGTCCCATAATTAGAAACGATCAGACTATAATTCCCTTCTGATCCATTCCAAGTATAGTTTCACTTTCTTTTTGAGACAACCTTAGAGCTGTTCAAATGGGCTACACTGTTTCTCTTGTGAGGTGATGTGTGACATGTGATGCATCATTTGGCTATGCTGGAGTGCCCTTTCCACCTGAACCCCCTCCCCACCCTAACTATAGCTAGTCACAGCACACTCGTAGCCACGAGGGAACCGTGTGCGTACGCTAGCAGCTACAAAGGTGCCGCGCTATAAAAGAGGCATTGCACTGCAGCGACTGACAGCTCATGGTTAATGTAGCAGTGGAGACTGAAGCGAGCTCAGAGCCCAGAGGACAGGAGGAGATGATTTGCATGTGTGTGGCCTTATCCCATTGTACACATGAGCTTCTTTGCTTTAAATACGTGGATTTGAATCCCCATATACATACATGCGCATGCATTTCTATGGGCGCAGCTGTGTTATGTGTGCTCACAAACATCTCTCGGGGAGATTTCGTCGTTTGCTCCAGCTGAAGCCGCTGCTGCCAAGGCCGCTAAAACCACTAAGAGAGGGTGGGGTGGCAGAAAGCATAAGCAGTCTGCTTCCAATCTGCTCCTTCAGTCAACACTTAAAATCCCCGCGGAGCGCAGCTATCTCTTCCAATCTATCACAGGGTTACTGTGGAGGAACTGGAGGAGGAAAGAGTCAAAGGCTAACTGTCGCAATCTGCACCTGCACTCAGGAAGGCCAACTGCACACGCTGCTCCTGCCCATTAATAGACCCATAAGTGATCCCCGCAGCGAGGCAACTGGGCATGAACGGATCAATATTTTCCCAAGATAGACGGCCCTATTCGTAGCTGTGAGCGATGATAATAAAAACAACAAGCAAAGTAAACAAAACCAAAATAATCAAAATGAAGTCCAACAAAAGCATGAGAGCAAGCTTCCTCCGCTTTTACAGCAGGCTAATGCTGTGTGAGCTTTTGGGACGTTTTCTTCCTGCAAATGGAAATCACTCCCTGCACGGTAAGTTTAAAGACCTTGATCTCGGCAGAATTTTTCATTATAGTGAATGTTGCGTGGAAAAATGTCTTTGCCCTATCCAAGGCCTGAGCCCTATGGAGTGAGTTTTATGGAGAGAGCTCAATGAAGTGTGAGGAAGTGGAGGTTTTACACCTGCTGTTCCTCCCCCCCTGCCGCTCAAGGTGTTTCTCCTTGTGAATCTGTGCCTCAGAGTGCTCAATGCCCAGTTCTTATACTTTCTCTTATATTTCTCTTTACATCCCATTCAAATGTTCTGATCAACTTCTCCTCTTATTATTCTTTGGGTTTTTCTTTTAGCAGATCAAACTGGCAATTTAGAAATCCCCTATTGGGATGTCATCATATGAGGGCGGGTATGTAGACAACATCCCCCCACCTTGGTTGTGGATTCTTTCACTCCATTTCTATTATTGTTATTTATTTAATTATTTTCTAATCAAATACTATTGTACTCTCAACTAATCATGGCAGCTTTCCAACAGGTGTCTGAACCACTGCCTACGCTCAGCCCTTCATTTTTCATTCTTCTTCATAGCCATCTAAATAATGAAAATCCTCGCCAAGTGCGCCTGGAAAACTGACTAGATGTTTGAAAAATAAATAAATGGATAAGAAGCCTTCTCTTTTTTTGCTATCTATTATTTCCTCTCTCTCTCTCTCTTTTTTTTTTTAACTTGACAGTGAATATGATGGTTATTCTTTTTAATTGGTGCAATCCCCTTGCTTTGCCAAGGCGGGGGGTGGGGAGGTTTACAATCCACCAACATCTACTGCACTCTTGTACTAATTATACACCATGTGCCTCTTAAGGGAAGTCTAAAATAAAAGTGTGTCAGTGGTGCTGTTGTCTGGCACTGGGTGAAAGCAGCATGTAGTCATTTTTAAAGGTGAATATACGTCTACAGCTAGTAACAAAAATCACAATGAAATCTGAACGCGGACATGTGCAGACGCCGCTCTTTTGGGAAGTACTATTATTCAGTTTCTTGTGGAGTTTTAGTTTTAAAGATTGACAGCACTTTGATAGCTGAATGCTAAAGCCAATTAGCTTAGCGTGGCAAAAAGACCAGAAGATGCTTTCCTGCTTATGCCAGAATAAAATACATGTACCTGCTATCCTAGTAATTTTACAAAAGTGATATTTGTTCAGCCTATAAACTATAATCAGCCGACAAACAGTTGTAAAACACTTTTAAAACGGCTTTCTTCATTAGCTAAGCCAATAGCTAAGCTCTTCATCTACCATCACTGACACCTATCAGCAGTTTCCTCCGAGACAACGACAGTACATGTAAAAATATGTAGTTGGATTGAAGTATAATTACAGCCTTTGATCTTTGTGAATTGTTTAGTGTACTTTCATGCACGCAGTGCTCGTTTACAGTTAACAATTTACACAACGCTAATTGCAGTTTTTGTTAAAATTGTCACGAGAGACTAACGATAGAGTTTGATTGTTGTGTGGTTGTCTTGAACTGGGTGGCATTCATTTTGGCCATCAATGATAAAACGCGACAAACACCTTTTGTATCATCATCATTAAAAAACAAAACATTTCTAACCCTAAAGCAAATGTGCCAAACACGACTGCAAAAAGATAAATGTAGGGATGTTGTATTAGACTGCCTTAGTGTAATTACAGTACTTAACAAATTTATTAGACTACCTCCTAATGTAAGGTTTATGGCCTAAATTAACAGCTCATTATTTTTTTATGCCAAATTATGGTCATTTATTTGTATTCCTGAACAGAAAAAAATTGTTTTACTGGTTAAACATCAGACTTAAAAAAAATAATAATTTCTGACTTCTCTGAGAAGTCCAGCGTGCCGCCTCAAATTTGGGTATAAAAACATAAATTAAATTTGTCATTTGCCTAAAAAATAACATAAAAACAACAAATTTCTTTGACAGATTTCTAAAATATTTATGTTTTGTTGTTTTTAATCACAGGTAGACAAATATATTTGTTAAGCACTCTATGTGTAGTGGAGCATTTGAGCGCAAGCCGAAGAAAGTCCCCAATCTTTAGTAAAACAGATATCAATAAATAAATATAAATATCTGACCCAGTTACTTACAAGCACAAAAATGAGCAGTACCACTGAAAGACAGCAAGGGTCTGCACCGAGCCAACACCCCATGCTCCCCTCATCCAACCACCAACAGAAATGAATATACTTACGCCTACTTTCATACATGCTCCTGGACTGGGCCCAAATCTTAAAGGGGTCCGGTTTTCTCTGGATGGTCCCGTCTCCTGGGGAGTCCTGGATTGGGAGTCCTGGCAAGGGCTGCGAGGGGGGTGGGGGAGCGTTGCTCTCACTGAGAGCGGGTGCCAGGGAAGAGTGCACAGGTGAGTCTGTGTGCGCGCTCCGGTGGCTGGAAACACTATGCTGGGAGCTGTTCTGGCTGTCCTTCCTTGACAACTGCTGTTGGAGAAGCAGATCAATATGATTTGACTATTTAAAATCTTCTGCACAGGAGCATGAAAGCTGAACTCGGAAACGACTGACAAAAACATTAAAAAAAGAAGGTTACTGCATCGTCAACAGCGGAATAGAAAACAGGAATCTGGGTTGTGGTTTGCGAGAGGAGAAACAAGGACAGCGGAGACGTGAATACAGAACAATTCTGAATTAGAGTTCAAAAAGATTAAAGATGGCTTCTCCTTGGGGTGAAAGGAAGCACATTCTAAGAGTATAATGTCAACCATTGTCGTATTGCTCCCTTATTTAACACAAAGAATAATCAAGCTGTTTTATGCAGAGAATTCTTTTAAAGCTAACAAAGAGGGAGGAAAAAAAAAAAAAGAGGAGCTCAATGGTTTCTCATGATTAAGTCATTCAGCTATGGGAGAAAACACTGTGGAACTTACAAGAGTACATTGCCTATTCCTTTTGTTTAACAGAGTGGAATGTATTAACAAGGAGCTGCATTCCCTGCTGTATATGGAGGGATAGTCACAATGAATAAAGCACTCCAGGGGTTTAAAAAGAAGAGAGGACTTTACTGGTGAAGGCAGAAATGTAAAACTGCTTATAAATTGCCACTCGCCCCTCAATAACAAGCGCACTTAAGCACCTGTTCGTGGATTCGAGCAGGGTAAGACTCACAATCCTGAGCTCAGGCACAAGTGCGCTGCGAGTATCGGGAAAGATCCTGTTTGCCATCCTTGTCACAGCATCTCTCCTTTGCAAGCACCACATCGTCACCATTAGTCTGCAAAATCGCCACTGCTGCGAAGAAGCCAGCGACGTGAAAGGGTTACGGGGTAGAGCTCGGGAAAGAAAGGCCGATGCTTTAAGACGGTAAGCGAGAACGACAGCAGTTCAGTCTCTTCACGTCACATGACTACACATTACTTTGGACGCGGAGGACAAAAATATACCAGGAAGGGGTGGAGGCAAGTGGTTCGTCTGTTCTCAAATATCAAAGTGTTTGGCCTTCAAAGTGCAGTCATGTCTTCACACTCATTACTCGCTGAATCACTCTCCTACACCTCTGCAATTCATGTTTATATTCATCATCCTTGTTAGACATAAAATAAGCTTGATGCTTTAGCAAATATTAAGTCGGGGCTGTGGCTCCAGCTGGAATGCTTACTCTGCTGGTGCTGCACATAACCTCACTGGGTTCTGGTGGTGTACTTGCCCCAAAATAATCAATAGAGTCATATAATTAATCAGAAATGCAGGCCATGTTGAAGTTAAAGTCAGACCTGAGGACTGATGCTCAAAAAAACCCCCCCAAAATAGGCCAACCAAGCTGTATTTTTTTTCTTGTTGTTTGATGCACAGAAAGTCCAAATCCTATCCCCCTCTTAAATGAAAACAAATCTCCTGTACTTGATGAATCTATTAGATTTTGACCTTCTGCAGTCATTGCATTGTCCCCCTGTGGCCTGCGAGTGGTTTAATACACGGATTTCTGCTGCTCCAATAACTTATTAAGGAGACAGAAGATGGGAAGCGAGAGGAATTGGTAGGTGGGGCAATGAAAGCAAATCCTCGCTGCTTCCTAAGACTCAGCTCAGTCCTGCTTAGCTCGACGCATCACTGGTGTAGCACACATACAGCTTCTTACTACCAAAATGATGTTGAAATAACATGCATTTAAAAAAGCATACCCATCACCTCGATTATCTGCTGTAGAAATGCCATTATAATCATCTACCCAGCATTAATATCATCACACATACCAACAATTTTCTTCTCTAGCTAACTGAAATCACGTAGGGTGATCTCTATGTGAAGAATCCAGTGGAAAATCATCCTGCAAAACGAAACTATACTACACTACTACTATCAGACACAGCTGCTTGACTGAGGGAAGAAGCTCCTCCACAGAGAGAATGAGGAGGAGCTTCTTCCCTCAGGCTATCCGAGCCCTGAATAGGACATGACTGGACTCTCATACATCACGGCTCCGCACGCACTCTGTTTATCTGCACACGTCTCATAATTTCTTTCTTAAATTGTTTATCTGCACATTCTGTTTTTATCTTTATAATTTACCTTTAACTCTTAGTATAGTCTTTATTTCTTAGGTTAAATTCTTAATTTATTGTTTACATCTGTTTGACCCTTTGTTTTATTTAACTGCAATTTTTTTAAACTGTAAATTTCTAAATTTTACATTTGTAAATTTGGTAAATCTTGTCAATTTCTGTAGTGTAGTTTAATGGTCGGGCATTGTACAGCAATAAGCATTTCACTACATGTTGTACTGTGTATGATTGTGTGAGTGACAAATAAAATTTGAATTTGACGTTTTGGCACTGGGACCTTGTCCATCACCCCTATTATACAAGAATACCATCACCATTACCCAACAAGCACCACTATACAAGACCCCCAAAATGATGTACTGTATCTAAATGATATCACATACCCTTCTAGAGTAATCGCTGTATGGAGGAGCCATCGCAAAATCACCCTGAAAAACAGAAAAGAATGATTGCACAAAGTTCGTGAAATATGTGCAGAAAGTGATTTAGGCATTGTCTCAATAAGGCATCAGATGCATAGCAGCATCTTTGGTCAACATTCTGTGCATATCATACTCTACCCCAATATAAGGGGAAATGCTGGCTTTTAAAACAGCACACTTATAACTTGAGTGATCGTCCCTATCGTATTAAGCCTTAAGGACAAGGCATCTAAGACAAATTGAAAAATTTAGCTCTGTCCTGCTATGGCACCAAAAACTCCATCAATCAAGAGAAGGAGTTAGTTTTCCTGCAGCACACAATCAGCCTCAGATATCCAAACGTTATGATTTTTCACATTAATCAGTGGGAAGCTATACATCAGCTCTATTACATGCTGTAAGAATTCAATTTCTGTTATCAACCCATCACCATTATCCAAACCGGTCATTCCCAAAACCTTCACCTTCTCTAAACAAAGATCACATACCCTCCTTCCATAAGCTCTGTACCGAGGATCCATCTCAAAATCATCCTGGAAAACAAAATTAGCAATCACAGATTCAGATTCCAAGTTTTAAACTTCGAGCATTTTAGCCTCATTCAGCTAAACGCAATGTTAAACATGCAATGCTAAAATGATCATTGGCACCTTTTTCATTGCGTCATTTGTCAGCTAAGGATTATCAAAACTACCACCAATATCACAACAACTTATTTCTAAAACCTTCACCCCATCACATAACAATATCACATACCCTCCTACTGTTATCTGTGTATGAAGATTCCACATCAAAATCATCCTGCAAAGCAAAATTGGCAAACACATGGTCTGTCAGACAAAGCTTACAGAGTGTTTTTATTAAGACCAGAAAGAAAAGTCTACACTTCAAGCAGGCAAGTTTAGCTCCTGGACTCGTTATTAAGGCTTCTTGATCTTGTAATATGTGCAGAATTTGGTTTAGCGTTTAAAGGACATCATTATGATGGTGGGATGGGGTCCTCCAAAATCTACATATTTCATTCAGCATTAGTGGTTCCGTCACAGATCTACACTAATACATTACAATACCAACGTGAATGCAAACTTGAACGTTATGCCAATAACAAGATGGAAGGTTTCTGTTTCATTTAGCCTGAAGGTACAGCACCCAAAGGGAGTCTCAGTGCTGTCCTGTAAAATGACCAGCAGGCCTGAATTAGGTTCACTGTCCTTATGAACTACTAAATTAACAGCAATAACTAGATTGCAGGGCCTCACATAAACAGCATCTTGCATTCAAATATTCTATGGAAACCTCGTGCATTAAACCCATGATCTTTGGCACCTTGCCCATCCCCTCTATTACCTTTATAAGCACCATCTACGCACACAAGGTCATTCCCAAAAAGTTTCAGTGTGTCTAAGTGATATCACGTACCCTTCTTCTGTTATCTCTGTACGGAGGAGCCACCGCTAAATTATCCTGAAAAATAAAGTTTCAGAAATGAATACAAGACATTCTTTCTAGAATGTGCAGAATGTGGTTTGGCATCGTCTTGGTGAAATAAGCAAGTCTTTCCTTTTAAAGGAATTATCTGGATTGCTCTAAAACGTCGACATATTATATTGTAGTCCAATACTGTCACAGAAACTGCCTTTTGAAACTTTGTGCTTATAATGAGGTGGATGGTTCCTCTCTTAATTAACCTTGAAAAACATTGGGTCCAAACACAACTTCAAAGTTTAGCTCTGTCCTGCTACACTAACAACCAAGCTTCACTTTGGTTAACTCCCTTTGTGTACTACAGAATTAACAGTCATATTTACTCTTGTTTTCACAACCAGACAGTTAGTAAAATCAGTATGGATGAACATGATTATCACTGACAGCTGATTCATCGCCTTCATCTGTTATAAGAACACCATAACCACTGTCATTCTTAATACTTCCACCACCTCTAAATAATATCACATACCCTCCGAGTGTTATCTCTGTATGGAGGAGCCGCCTCAAAATCATCCTGCAAAACAATATTGGCAAACACGTTTTCAGTTACATACACAGTCTGTAAATTCCCTCTATTAATAAAGACATTACAGGACGGAGCTATCAACATCATGAGTTTACACTGCTCTCCCTGGCAGCTTATCCATCACCTCTCTCATGAGCTAAGAATTATGAAACCACCACCAATAACGGCTCATTCCTAAAACCGTCACCCCATCTAAACAATTACACATACCCTCCTAGTGCTATATGCGTATGAAGAGTCCACCTCAAAATCATCCTGCAAAACACAATTGACAAACATGTCCAGTCTGATAAAAACCTGGATGACACTTCTAAACTGCAACAACAAGTTCAACCTGAATGCATTAAAATAGGATCACTTTCTATTAACATTATAAGAATACCATCTGTATCATCTGCCCAGCACCAGTATGATTACGCCTCATTCTCAAAAACTTTAAATGACGTCACGTACCCTTCTTCTATAATCTCTGTTTGGAGGAGCCATTGCAAAATTATCCTGAAAAATAATGAAAATAATAATGAATACAAAAAAGCTCCTGAAATACATGCAGAATGTGCTTTAGTAAAAACTTGCTGAAATAAGCAAGGCTGTCTTTTAAAGCACATTATCTGGGTAGTAGCATTTGTTGCTTCACCAAAAAAAAGCATTTTTCTGTATAATACCATCATGAACACTGACTGTTAAATTGTGTGCTTGCAGTGAGATAAATGTTCCTCTGTGTTATTGAGCCTGATGGCTGCAATATCCCCCAAAATCCAAAGATTTGCTGTGTCATGCTAAGCTGCCAACAGGCCGGACTATGTTTTATCGTCTTTATGGACGACAGAATTAACAGCAATTTGGTTTTTCTGTCGCAAACAGACAGCATCACACATCCAAACCGTAAATAAAGTAAAAACATTATGCATTAACACAGTTATCATTGGCAGCTTAGTCCTAAAATCTTCACTTCATGTAAACAGCATCACATACCCTCCTAGTGTTCTGTCTATATCGAGGATCCGGCTCAAAATCATCCTGCAAAGCAAAATTGGCAAACACACATTACTCTGCAGGGTCCTTCTAATAATACCTGGATCAAAGTTCTAAAAACGGTCAGTTTAATGCCTCGACTCTTGACGACAGAGCCATGGTCATGTAACATTTACAGAATGTAGCTTGCTATCAACTTGCTTTAATAACTAGAGGCTTCCTTTAAAAGGCGTCACCAGGATGCTCAAACCTGTGTATATATAATCTGCCATTGGAGCAGTCTTCACAAATGCGTGGATCAACCATACTGTATGTAATAGTGCATCCAATACCATCATGAGTGCTTGCTTTTCAACAGCGCACTGTTAATGAGATCAACGGTCCATTTCATATTCAGCAAGAAAGACCCAGCATTCAAAAGGTCCAAAGCATCCAAAGCTTAGCTCTGTCTTACAAAGTCACCAGCGGTCCTGACTCAGGTGCACTGTCTTGATATGCTACAGTGTTAACAGTTTGTTGTTTCACACCTATGCAGCCAAACTGTATGTTTAACATTATGCAATACCACCAGCACTACTTGCAGCTTATCCATAACCTCCACTATTTGCTAAGGACACCAGAACCATTATAAACCCACCACCGATATCACAACACCTCCTAAAACCTTCACCCCATCTAAACATTATCACATACCCTCCTAGTGTATTTTCTGTAAGGCTGATCCAGCTCGAACCCATCCTGCAAAACAAAAAAAAGCATGTGCTCAGTTTACAGACTCCTTCCCATAATGCTGCAAGCAGGTCAGTTCAGCACCTGGACTCTTTAAAAAGAGAGTTGTGCTCATGTAATATGTGAAGAATGTTGAGCATTATCCTGCTAAAATAAGCAAGGGCTTTCTTTAAAAAAAGAAAAGAAAAGAGAGGCATCATCAGGATTGTGGCATGTGTTGCTCTGAAACGTGTTTGTGTTTTTCAACATTACTGGTGCTTTGAAAGACGAGGGGATTACTCGTGCACTAATGCACTCCATCATGAATGCAAGCTTTTGAACCGCTGATAACAAGATGGATGGTTTCTCTCTTATTTAGCCTGAAGGTACAGCACCCAAAAGGAATTTTAAGTTTCACCAGTTTAGCTCATTCAAACCTTCTCTCCATCTTAAAAAACATCACATACCCTCCTAGTGTTAACTCCGTATGGAGGATCCAGCTCAAAATCATCCTGCAAAATGAAATTGGCAAACACGTTTTGTTAGACACGGTCTGCGGGGTCTTTCTGGTAATACCTGAAATAAAGACTTTTGAACTGTACGCTGATAAAACGATGGATGGTTCCCATCTCATCTAGCCTGAAGGTATGGCACCCGAAAGGAATTTTAAAGTTTAGCTCTGTACTGCTCCGTCACTTGCAGGCCTGACTCATGTCTTTATGCGCTGCATTATGTAGTAACATAAGAGTCATAATTTGATTTGTCACACATAAATAGCCTCATACGCCTAAACACAATGTTAATGTTAAACATTATGTAACGCTACAATTATCACTGGCAGCTTAGCCATCATCTCTTATCAGCTAAGGATCGTCAAACCACCACCAATAATATCATAACACCTCCTTTCTAAAACAGTCCCAGCATCTAAACAATATCACATACCCTCCTAGTGCTATCTGTGTATGAAGATTCCACCTCAGAATCATCCTGCAAAACAAAATTGGCAAACACATGGTCTGTTAGACACAGTCTACAGGGTCCACCGAATAATACCAGAAAGAAAGATCTGCACTGGAACCAGCTCAGTTTAGCTTCTGGACGCTTTACTATAGAGTCATGTAATATGCGCAGAATGTGGCTTTGTGTAAAGGCACGACAGTGGGATACATACAGTAAGCCTTTGATCTTAAGTGAAACTCCACTTTCTGTCAGTGTAACGACATTGAACTAAAAACATTTAATCCGTGACATGTTTTAATGTAAGAAAAAGAAGTGCAATCTCAAGAGTACATCTCTGTTTTTCTACATGACAAATGTGTAAAATTACAGAAAACATTCTGGTAGCTCACTGCCCAGACTGTCCTGTATTTATAAAACAAAGTTTTGATTATTCATAGAAATTTATTTATTTTTAGTTGGTTATAAATAAATATTTTAACAAATAAGACATTTCTATAGTAGATAGAAAAGCTCCTCTTTTTCACTAACATTTAACGATTTATCTCTTACTTAACTGCTTTGGTGTCGTATGAATGGCAGTGGTGAAAGTCTTTATAAGAAAAGCTGTAAAACTTATGAAAATACATTTAAAAGTTTCATTCATTTTCCAAAGCCTTCCAGTGGGCCGGAGTGGAGTTTTCGCTAGGCCGTTTCTGCCCCCCCCCCTCGCGTTATGCTTGGCATCGCTTCTCCAGAAACTCTATAATATCCTACACCTTTAGTAGTGCCTACACAAATGTGTGGTTCACCCATGCTGTGCGCACTAATACACTCCAATACCATCATGAGTGACACTTGAAGTGTACCACTTATGCGTGATTCCCATGATCAGCTATGAGAATACCATTAACTACCCAGCACCGTCATTTCTAAAGCACCATTGCATATCCTCCTAGTGTAATCTCTGTATGGAGGGTCCAGCTCAAAATCATCCTGCAAAACAATATTGGCAAACACATCTTCAGTTGCACAAAGTCTACAGGGGTCTCTCTTTTAATAAAGACATTACAGGATGGAGCAGTCTCTCAGCTGTGATCATACATCAATGCTCACACTGCAAACTTAGCACCCAGCGCGATGCGATCATCAGCGTGTTAGCAACCCAGCTCACGCGGTGCATCAAAGCCCCTCGTCCCATCCCCCGTCAGAAAGGGGCACGGGGTGGGTGGGGTGGGCGGGGAGTGCTGATGTGAAGCTACAGGAATCCACCCCCGCACAGCACAGTATCCCATGTCCACAAACAGACCCACAACATCAGCACAAGTTGCAGTGCACAGAGGGGAGTTAGAGATGAAGCGGGAAAGGAAGAAACCATGATATTGAGCCATCCCTCAGAAAGATGCACACATGTAGTTAGAGGACAGAGGAGGACGGAGGTGGATGGATGTGAAAATTAAGATTAAAACAACTACTTACCAGTTTTGGGCTCTTCTTTGCAGGCGCCACTCCTGTGAAGCCAGACAGAGAAACGGAAGGGGGAAAAAAGAGAAAGAGAAAAATGTTACCAAAGGAGTTGGAACATTTATTTCACACTAAAATAAAAGGGGAAATTAAAAAAAAAGAAAAGAAAATGGGTGGGGAAAAAGAATAACGCAGACTCCCCAACAATGTCACACCAGAGCAAATCTAGCTCTCGTCTCATTCTCGTTCCTTTCCTCTCTTTCCCTGCTTGGTTTCATTTGCTCGCCCATCCGTGGCTTAC
>VOQK01003510.1:24505-38395 GCA_015052645.1 Benitochromis conjunctus | reverse complement strand
TATTATCATAGCATGTAATAGAAGTAGGCCTGTGATGTGTTAAAGAGAGCATAGACAGCATTGGTTTGATGATTTCCTATTATAGAGCAGTTCAGCATGATATTGTATTAAGGCAGTTAGGATGTTAATTTAGCATACAGCATAGTAGCTTAAGATTAGGACATTGAATGGCAGTATTGTTTCCCTTATACTAGGAGCAGCCCGCTATGAGTATGATAAGTTTACATAGGACCATATAGTAAGGTACCTTAGCACATAAATGAAGTAGAGATGTTTGATAAGTACAATATAATAGTCTGTTGGTATGGATGTTTAACTGTGTTCTTTAAGTTCCGGACCTGACCGTTGGCCTTGGTTGACATCTGACATCATTTTGGTGCAGAAGGGTTTGCAGAGCGAGGTAAAGCGGAAGTGCTTGACTGAGGCGAGGATGAGGGGTCAGATAAGGTCAAAGAACAGGCGTACAGACCGGGAAAGCTGGAGTACAGAGGGTACAACGAGGTGAGATGGTAAATAACATATTTCCAAAGTAGGGGAAGCCCAAGAGCAGATGTCAACCCCCGACCGTCAACTCTGGAACATTCATGACATAAAACGGGGGTGTGGATTGGATGTACTTTTATTGTATGACTGACAGAGTGCCTGTCAGATTTGCCTTTGACCTGTGCATTGTGCATATCTCTTCTTTGGGAAGAATAACAGCTTGTGTGTAAAACAGTAGAAAGTTAAGACGTAAACAGGAAGTGCTGTAAGCGCTACCATGGCAGCATGTTCTTTTTGACTCCAGAACAGGAAGTCAGAGAGGGAACTTAACCTTTTGCAATATGTTTTTATCGAAGCTGCAAGTTAACTGTTAACCGGGGAGGAGAAAATCATCAATGTATAAATGTAAAAGACTGAGGGAACGCCCCTCAGATCTGCAGGAGGCCTTGCGCTGTGCATGATCTCCTTCCATGGAAGTAATAAAGCTTTTGGTTGGAACATGGTGTTCTGAGTGTTAATCCAGCACAGCGATAAAAGAATCGGGTTCTACAGCACACATTTACCATGTTTTGGATATACAGAGATACTTAAAGGGAACTCATTCTAATTTTTATTGCTTACTTATATCAATATATTTAGATTTCTTTAACCTACAGTTTCTGCAGTTTTTGACACCCACCCCCAACACAGGTCCTTGTTTTTATGTTGATCTCATCGGTGCCTATTGTGATGACAGCTACTATGTTCATTCTGGGGGTCTTGGTATTGCTCTTCCTGCTTATGATTTCCGTGTATGGGTGTGGAATGGTGGTAGGTCCTGTAAAACAGTCATACCAGCAGATAAGCATTAACAAGCCACCTCATTAGGTACACCTTGTTAGACTCTAACCCTCCTTTTACCTCAGCACTGCAATAATTCTTTGTCACAAATTACTTAAATTAAATGGACAGTAATTAAATTACTATCCATTTGAGTACAGTGAACCCATCAAGAAAATATTAACTGTTATACAAACTATTAAACTCAAACTTGAGATGTCTGGGTTATTCAGCTGGAAGCAGGCATAAAGGGGTGGACATGGTCAGCAACAATACTCATGTAGGTTCTATCAAATAATTGATGCTCAGTTTGTACTAATAAACCCAACGTGTGCCAATAAAATGTCCCTCGCACCAATAGACTACTAGCATCAATACAGGGCAGGGTGGATCCATCCTGACAGTCCCATCTGAATGTTGCAGCAGAACAGGCAGCATTTTTTCCATCTTCTAATGTCCAGTTTTGGTAAGCATGTTCAAAATATCAGTTTCCTGTTCTTAGCTGACAGAAGAGGCACCTCGTGTCATCTTCTCTGCTGCTCAACGTTCAATGTGCTGTAACGACTAGTTGTAGTTACTGTGGCTTTCTTTTCAGCTCAAAGTGACCTGTGACGTAAAAGACCCACGACACACAGCTTTGCAGGCACTTGAATGTTTCTTTATAATATCTTCAATGACTCCAGTTAGGCAGCTCTCCAGTGCAGTACGCCCAGCTCTGCAGTCAGGTCCCAGCATCCTACTCAAATGGGGGAGGCATCATGATACAAATCAGCTGTGTTGGTCAGCCTTCCCCTGACACCACACCCACTGCTCCACCCTACCCCTGGCACCTGAGCTACAAACCACACCCTGCCACATCACATAACCCCCACCCCGGATGCCTGATTTGAACTTAAGCGGGTGATGAATGTACCAGGTCCACATGCCTAAATGCACTGAGCTGCTGCCATGTGATTGGCTGATACCATACCATACCATACCATACCATACCATACCATACCATACCATACCATACCATCATTTATTTATATAGCACTTTAAAAAAACAACACATGGCTGATTAAAGTGCTGTACAGCAGACATATAAAAATACAATAAAGATGTATAAAAAATACAATAAATAAATAACAATAAAATAACAGTGTTGACCCACTCAGTCAAAGGCCAGCGAATAAAAATCACTTTTTAATCTGGATTTACTTTAACCACCACTGATGTAGATTGCCTAACAGGCAGAGGAAGACCATTCCGAAGCTTCGAGGCCACAATAGAGAACGCTTGTTCTCCTCTAAGTTTCAAATGTGATTTAGGGACTGAGAGCAGCAGCTGCTCAGCTGACCGGAGTGAGCGAGGGGGGACACAGGGCTTCAGCAGTTCGGACAAATATTCAGGTGCCAGACCATTTAAGGATTTAAAAACCAGTAAAAGGATTTTAAAATAGATCCGAAATTCAATTGGAAGCCAGTGTAAGGAGGCCAGAACTGGAGTAATATGCTCAAATTTTCTTTTACCAGTTAAAAACCGTACCGCAGCATTTTGCACCAGTTGCAGGCGTGATAGAGTGCCTTGGCCAACCCCTATTAAAAGGGAGTTGCAGTAATCCAAGTGTGAGGTTATAAAAGCATGGATGCCAAGTCACACCTGGAAAGAAAAGGCTTAATCTTTGACAGACATCTGAGGTGATAGAATCAAGATTTCACCACCCCATTTATGTGGTTATCAAAACTAAGTGCAGTGTCAATTTTTACCCCAAGGTTAGTAACCGAGCTCTTCAGGTGAGGGGTCAGAGCAGCAAAGTCAACATCTGGGGTACCAGAGGAACGACTGGGACCAAATAAAATTGCTTCTGTTTTACGTTCATTAAAATTTAAAAGATTTAGAGCCGTCCATGACTTAACATCACTGAGACAATCAAGCAGGAGTCCAATCAAGAAGCTATCAGAGTGACTGAAAGCTAGATAAAGCTGGCAATCGTCAGCATATAGATGAAATGAAATTTCGTGTTTTCGGTCCTATCGCACCTAGTGGAAGGAGATACAATGAAAACAGTAGTGGCCCAAGAATAGATCCCTGTGGTACACCCCATGGCAGAAGGGCCACAGAGGATGAAGCCGAACCCAACTTAAAACAAAAGCTCCTGTTAGAGAGATATGATTTTATCCACGAAAGTGCCAAGCCGGAAATTCCTACACAATGCTATCGAGTGATCAGCAGGTCATGATCCATTGTGTCAAATGCAGCAGTCATATCCAACAAAACAAGCAATACATGTTTACCACAGTCTGTTGCTATCAAAATGTCATTCATAACCTTTATGAGAGCGGTCTCCGTGCTGTGAAACGGCTTAAAGCCGAACTGAAGAACTTCTGGAATTTGAAAATCATTTAGATAGTCCATCAGCTGGGTGTGAACAATCTTTTCCAGGATTTTACTCAGAAAAGGAAGCTTAAAGATGGGTGTGAAGTTTGTCGTAATTGAAATGCCTGAGCCTGGTTTCTTAAGTAAAGGATAGATAACCGCATGCTTAAACTCACTTGGTACTTGACCTGACAAGAGGCTGGTATTAAGTTCAGAATATGTTGTCCAACGGTAGGAAACACCTATTCAAGAAAACAGGGAGGAATGACGTTGTTTGGAGAACCACGCGGTTTAGCGTTTGACACAAGGTTCTAAGAGATAGGTCTAAGAGGAACAATGTCAAATAAAATGGGCATATGGTCAGAGAGTAGAGCATCCTCGACATGTAAGTTACAGACAGATAACCCATACGATAAGTCCAATGTGTGACCTTGTTCTTGAGTGGCACCCTTAATAGATTGAACAAGATTAAAAGAGTTCACCAAGTCCATAAAGTCCTTAGCCAGGGGCTTCCCTGGGCAACAGACGTGGATATTAAAATCACCAAGCAGCAGCATCTGGTCATACCGTGATGCACAGTCAGCAAGAAAGTCCGAAAACTCAGATAAAAACTCCTTATTATAACTAGGAGGCCGGTGAACTATTGGACACAGCAGCGAAAGCGAGTGGCCCAGTACAGACAAACAAAGTTCAAAGCTGGTGTAGCGTGTCGGTGAGGGTAGCTGCTTAGAGTCTAAGTGTGCTTTAAAAACAACAGCTAACCCCCCACCATGAACAGAAGCTCTCGGAGCACTAAAATAAGCACAGCCAGCCAGTAGTTCAGAAAAGGCACTCAACTCACCAAGTGAAGTCCAAGTTTCAGTCAGACAGAGGAAATCCAATGCATGGGAAGAAAGGAAATCCTTCAAAATGAAGGTCTTATTTGCCACCAATCTGTCATTTATTAAACCCAACCTGAGGGGAGCTGGATCAGAGACTTCCGCAGCAGCGACAACCCGATCCACCGGTCAAAGATTTGATCGATCCACTCCCTGCCAACGCAGATGCAGAAGAGGGAGGGATTTAAGAGGGCTCCTCTCAATAGAGCCGACAACAGGAACCAACCAGGAGTCCACAGGGTCCAGGACACGTGATAGCACCGGGAGTCATGGAAAAGGTTGATGAATGGCGTGAAGATCATGGGGAAGGTAAGAAATCCAGATTCTCAGCTTAGCGAGGCGACCTCCATGGGTACCCCATCTCCTGCGTCGCTTCTGCAAAGATGGTGGCGGAGATATGGGATGCTAGCGTGGTGGTATTGCTTCCAGATAGGGAGGTAGAGAACCCTGGCTACCTTCACCAAGCCGAACTAAAACTTTGATTTGAACCTATTTTCAATAATGTCTGGCGATCATAAGACAGTGTGGGACTGACATGTTGCACAACAATGGTTAAAAACTATAAAATGAGACAAATAAGAGAGAGCGGTAGACGGCGTGCCAACCACACAGGCGCCATCTTCTTAACCCAATAAGATATTTGTGTTAACAAGCAGTGGCCGGTGAGTGTAAATTGCAGTATATTTCCCAATGTGAGACACTGACAGCCATTTTTAAAAGCATGGATGGGTTAAATTGTTTTTCTAATACAGTTTCTATCCCAAAATAAATATGCAAACACTTCAGATCACACATAGTGACACACGTTGTGCACTTTGTTTATCTATGCAGTGGCTGTAAATGTAAAAAAATACAAATAAAACAACTGTATTCAAGGTTCTCTAATGTAACATCTCCTTAGGTGTATGTACAGTTTGAAGTGCTGATTGTGTTGAGACTAACAAAGGCACCAGGCATCGTGATTGCTATAAAAAAGATAACACTTTTTAATTTGTTATTGACTCAGCTTTTGTTTTGATTGTTTTCCAGGCTTTTCACCTCCTCCAGGAACAAAGATACAAAAATAGTACATGTGGTTAGGCACTCATATATACGGGTGCCCAACTACATGGTTAGGAAAATGCGTGTGTTTTGTTTATTCGCCATTATAGTGACATAGAGTGGAAAAACGAAGATCACAGATATGAAGTAAAAGAAATCTGTAAATGCATACTTCACTGACTCTTCAGTCAGCTGCCCTGATGACAACAAAAAATAAAAAATGACTAAAAAAATAAAACACACAAACTCTCACACAAACACAATTTGTAGTAACCTGGAGGTTTGTAATATCTGTCACCGTTTCTGTGGGTTTTCTATTTCGGTAGTGAAATCTGCAATAGGGCACACGGAGACATTCATCCACATGTACCCTGAAGGGGAACCTTAGACCCTCAAACTGAAACCTGTCAGTCACGCTGCCAAGCTATACTGACAGGAGCGTAACGAGAGCTGGTGAGAGGAGCCGTGTGAGCGAGCAGAAAGACACAAGAGGAAGCTTGAAAGCTGGAGAAGAAAGATGGGAGAGGAGTGAGATGAAGAGGAGGAGAAGGAGGAGGAGAAGCAAGTGGAGGTGAGACTTCTGAAGATTGTTAGAGACGCGGCGAGATGAGAGCGGTGCAGCATGCTGCTTGGTGTTTTGGCACGTCACCGTCTTTTTGATTTGTTAGCATGTGTTTATGATGTTGTTTCTCTGTCTGCTTCTGTCAATCTCTATTATTAGACCCTCAGATCCTCCTCCCGCTGTTTTGACACTCCCGCTGCTCCTGTTTCACACTTCCACTCGCACGGTTCAGGCTTATACACTCTAACGCCGATAGACAAGCGATATGGGATGCATGTCAGACTCAGAGACATATATGCACGTGTGCAAAATCAACACAAGATCAACACGCGCTCTAAGGCTAAGGTTCGGAGGGTGCTTTCAGATGTGACGTGCGGCTGTATCCGGTGTTTTGTTTGGAAGCCGAAGAGGGAGCGGGGGGTGAGATTTCCTCACTCAGAGAGACTAAATAACTAATGGATTGACTTGATCAGACACACGTACACTCGTCTTTTTATCAGGCTGCTGCGCTGCCTCTGATCTCTTCATGCTGGCAGAGACACCAGTGCAGACGCCTGATCTAAATCTACAGTCTGTGAAACCACGAGACGGGCCGAAAGGTGTGAGATGGTGGTTTCCCTTAATGCTTCTATAGAAGGTAAACTTTTGAAGTGGAATTAAATTAAAATGACTTTGATTTGAGACGTGTACTGCATAATCAAAAATATGAACGTCTGCCCCCCCCAGGAGCGCAAAAAAAGTCACGAATACCACTTTTTTGACAACGTTTATGTTGCGACACTGACAAGCGACATGTTTTGATCGCCTGAACAATCAACACTTGGTGACATCATACTGCAGGCAAGTGATTATCACAATACAGAGGTGGATTAAGAAGCTAATTCTACAAGGTCCTGAAATACAGGCGACAGAGTGCTCAATGCTGGTCCTCTGGCCCTGAAACAGAGAGAGTGAGAGTGGCGTCTGCAGCTGATATCTGTGGCTGCAAGATTAGCTTGGTAATTAACCACAAAGCAATTATCAGGTGGTTGGAAGAGAAGCGCATCTCAGGGAAGGTGTTTCTTGACGTGTTTAATAGGTGTTGAGTAGTTTGATCAGTCGACAGAAGTTGTTTCGGATTCTGAGGCTCACAGTCCAACAGAGGTTGATCCACAGCTGATATGTGCGGCTGCCGAGAATTCAATTAATTAGACTGTTGCTCTTCCTTCCATCCACTTTTCATTAACCTCCATTGACACCTCGGCGAGGCTCGTGCGCGGGTTTACGACTGCGTCAGGATTAACAAGGAAATGGGAAGTTGGCAATAAACAAAGTTGCCGGAGGAATGAGATTTCCCCTGGGAGAAACGCACTCTCGCAGTCACGGGGCGATTCAGAGAAAAGATGCAATTGGAGAAGCGAGATTAGCTCCTCTCACAAAAGCTAAAATGCAATCGGCGCTCCCCCCCAAAAAAACCCAGAAGATTTTTTTTTGTTCTTGTTTTCAAGACTGACAGACCAGTGGTGAGATATCAGCAGATAAGTGGCTTAAAAGGGTGGAGTTAGAGGGTTTTGGCTAAGTGCTATTGATGAAAATAAAGAGGGCCCTCTGGGGGGTGTCCAACTACTGTTCTTCAGATCACAAACAGACTTAATCAATAAATCCAACTCTCTCGCAATTCATGCAATGGCTGTCTGTCGGAGAGAGGTTTTCACAATATTGTGTAAGATTTATGCATAGAGTCCATATAACATCAGCCCAGAGAATCCGCCTCACTGTGTTCACACATTCTCATCAAATTCGTACTCTTCCACCTTTTTTCTCAGATCAGCGAGCATCTACTTTAATAAATGAAACACATCTCGATCTTCTGAGAGTCCTTTGTCCTACCTGACTCATCATCGGACTTGTTATCATTCTCAGAGTCAGTGAGTGTGAGGGCTGAGTTCTCGCGACTGGACACTCCTGAGCTGCGGCGGGACTTTACCCCTCCTCGTCCGGCCCACAGCTGGATGGCTCGCTCCGGAGACAGCGGCCCCTCGGGGTCTGAGTCAGCGTCTGAGCCAGCGCTAAGGGAGTAACCCCGCTGGAGAAGGCCCAGGTCGGGACAGTAGGGAACAGCAGCGGGGTGCGGAGGGGGAGACGGCTCGCACACTCCGAGCTCGGCCAGGGTGAAGTTGCCCCCTGCGAAGGAGAAAGATGGATTTAAGGGGATTGCTGAGAATAATATGCGTAAATGCAGCAAAACTGAACGCACTAGCACAAACGAATGCTCGCACAAGCAAATGCTCACGCACGTCTGGAAAACAAACCCACCATCACACGCAGAGAAGCACACTAATTATGAAACCACGGAGGCGGAGGAGGAAAATTGCGCTTTGTTGTGGCAGGCAGGAGGGGGAGAGATGACGCAGCATGAATCAGGCACAAAATAAAAACTAGCTGCTGGAAGAAATATGTACTGGCCTGCAAGCCTGTTAAGGCTGGCTGAGAAGGCCCGGCTGCCTTGCTTTACTGATCCACATTGGCATTCATGAGGTGTTGATGTGAGATCAAAGAGTTGCTCACTTGAGGCCTCTCAGACTTTAGTGGAGCTGCTTCGTTGCCTTCTGGGTTTGATCATCTCCCCACCTAGTTGCCATTGCACGCTGGACCCCAGGCTTGCCGAATGTACCGCAGTCAGCTGCAGCACCAGCCCCGCCACCTAATGCTCTCCCCCTCAAGACAAACCGACTCGTCACGTCCAAAATAAATATATAAAATTATCCAAATTAAAGCACATCAAAGGAGATCAATAAACAGAGCTGCGGCCCAATTAAATCCAAGCTGAGGAAAAAGCAATTAAGGAAAAAGGCATGCTCAACCAATTTATTCTCTATACTAATTAAAAGAGTATTGTGGATGCAATCGCTCACCATCAGCTGTTGGGGTAAAGGGATCGGGGGAAAAACAGTTGTGATTCACTTCATTAGCAGTTTGTGAGGGAGGGTAAAGGAAGAGGCGAGCAGAGAGAGAGAGGTTGGCATTGTGGCGGCACACTATATGAATCAGCGCGCTGGGAATCGCACAGCTGTGTGACTGGGTTAACTGTGACTCATCAGGCGTACGGACGCAATCACAGAAAGAGGAATTAAACAGATGAGAATCGTCTGCTGGATCTTCACGGCTCCTCTTCACAGGCTCGGCGGAACTCAAGAGTTGCGCTGCAAGTAATGCGGAGGGAAACACAGCCAGGGAAGTGGTGAAAGGCTCTATACTTCTACTCAGGCAAACAGATGGACTAGGCTAGAGAGCAGAGGCAAGTATAAAGCTCCACAGGTGGATTCGGCTAATGCGCTACAGCTTGCCAAGCTTCCAACAAGCTACAGTGCAAAGGCACCCAAGCGCTACAAGACATCAGCGAGTATTACCGTTCCTCGTTTTCCTTGCTTCATTGTCTTTTCCTCCCACTTTTCAAAAAAGGAAGACAAAAGGAACCTTCTTTACATTCCGTGAGCCAAGGGACTTTGACAGTTTGTTGGCAATTTACACTACAGGATCTAACTAAAGTCGATGAACTCATACCTGAGATGAAGTATCGCAGGAGGACAGGAGAGAACTCCAGGAGGCCTGAGAGAGTAGAGCACATGGGTTCTTTAACATCAGTCAGCAAATTATCCAGATCTGTTCTATTTGCTAGAAAAGCGTCTACTCCACAATCACAGTCAGGATGAGTTTTTATGCAGATTATCCCATCCAACTAAAATGACAATAATTGGGCCACAAACACATCTAGTCTACACAAACACTGCGTGGACACAGTTACACAACACTGAAGTGTATGCTTGAGTGCATTTGTATGCGTGTGTGCGTGCACGCACATATCTAATGTTACATCCCACAGGACACCGCTCTGTACAATTAACATCTCATAACCAGTGATTACACATGTAAAATCCAATCTCTCCTTATCACCATCAGCTGGAGACACCGCCCGATGCACTATGTATTCAAAGAAAGATGGATTGGGGCGAGGGGTTGAAGCAGACGTGAAAATCTATCTCAGTTATTCCTCAAATAGAAAACCAATTGCATGTTTGTTACATGATATTATGACAGATGTGGGGGCAAAATGTGGCGCTGAATTCTAATCAAATCAGTGCCTGTCCGTCCATACGACACCGTCGCTGTCATACCCGCCCTCATGCGCATTAATGTGTGTTTTAAGGCTTGTGCCATTTTGGCAGCGAACTTGGGCTGCTCACATCTGTGTCTTTTAATTGTCTGTGTGCTATCATGTAGCAGGATCCAAAGAGCCAAAAGCTATCCCACCATGATTTTATTGATGTTCCAAAGAGCTTCTGTTCACTAAAAGCCCAAGTTTATCAGTCTTCAAGTGCCCCAAAATAACCATAATACTTGCAAATATATAGTACTTTGCGACAGTCTTGAGTCACCATGTCTGCATATTTTAAGAGGAAATTTGAAAATTGAGACATATGCAAACATGCAGAGATATACAGTATATAAAGTAAAAAGAGTGATTTAGAGTCAGTATTTGTCTTCAACACAGCCTCAACTCTCTCAGGCAAGCCTTCTTGTCACTTCTTTAAGCAGCCTTCAGGAACAGTTTTCAAGGCTTCCTGAAGGACATTCAACGTTCTTCTAAGGATGTTGGCTGCCCGTTGTTGGCATTTTTTGTAGATTCATCAAGAAATGAAAACAAATTATGTCTTTTGGCGTCTGCTAGCTAAGAGGACTTAAAACTGGTTCTTTGTAAGGTTGTCTGTCACATGTAGATGCAACAGTTGTTCCTACCTTGAGTTAGGTGCCTTTTTCATGCTTTAATCATTCAAGCACAAAAAAGGTCAGTGTTATGTCAGTGTTAAGTGACTTAACAGAAAAATCAATGCCCTGAAAAGTGGTACAAGGACACTGAAAATGTGTGAAAAATCAGCAAATGTCCATAGAAGAACTAAAAAAACTTAAAAGGCTGGAGAACAATTAGTTAAGAGCACCTTTAAAAAAGTACAAGAAAGTCGGGCTCCTTGGATGCAAAATTTTAAGAAAAAGGGGTGGCTCAAGTCTTTTTTTATTGTAATGCACAGAATAAAAATGAACTGAACTAGTTCTTTAGTAGCGAACTTTATCTTAGGAGAGTCCTGGCTTCTAATATCTAATGATCAGAAAGACTGATCCATCATTAAAAATGAGGTGCGCTATACAGAATATCCATAACCCTCATCTCCACTCCCTGATGTTTTGCCACATTCTTCCTTGGGCACCATGCTTCCAGTTTTTGCAAAGACATTGGCGCCATATGAAAATTAAAAATACTGCATTTGGTATTCTGGGCTGGGTTTCTTTTCTACTGAAAAGTTATATTTATAGCTCGAAAAGCATTTTGAGAAGACAGAAGTCATTCAGATGTTTATCAACATCAGCAGACAGATACTGATCATTAGCAATCCCATTTTTGACGTAAACAACCATGCAATATTCACTTCATTTTACACATGACTTCACCTCATCACCATGGAAACAGTGATTTGGGAAGCTGTTTATTCATTTTCCACCACCGATGTGAGTTTTCTTTTAATAACCATATAACCATAATAGTATCGTGAAAATAGTCTCATATCCTCCATTCTTACTTCAGACAGAAAAAGTGACCTTGAACTTTGACCCTTGTCTTAACACGCATTCCCATTAACGCCAACGTCCTTCCCTTTGCTCTTTGTCTCTCTGCTGAGGTGCTTTCATTAAATCCACTTTATTGCCGTTTTGTTCACGTGTCCACTGCTCTGTCTGTCTGCTCCACCTCCATCTTTTCCTCTTTTCATCTCTCTCCCTGAAAAGAGTGTTTACCATGACCAAGGATTTCATCAGTCTTCACTACCGCATCTTATGATCCCCTTTTTCGTCATCAGCTTGCCTCACTCTGTTTCACTCCCTATTTTTTCCCTTATCAGCTTAAAAGGAAGTGCACCCCCCCTCCCCCCTCATCTTCACACACAGTGTAGCACAGCAGCAGTCTGTGCAAATGAAACTGTGGATCATTTTTCATTGCTTTGACACAATGTTAATTCAATCACCAGTTTTCCTGAGCTTTCTCACTCAAACTGTAAGGAACTGTCTCTGGACTATACTGATATTAAAAAATTTTTTTTAAATCACAAGTATTTTCACTTCATTAGAATATTTAAAAACTAATAAGATTAAGATTTTTTCTTTTAGTTTTATTTCCTGAAGTTTCTTTAAGCCTTACAGCTTTGACAGAGCTAGCATAGTTTAACAAGGCCTGAACCAGATTCGCTTGGCTAATTAGCATAAGCAACACTAGCGAATGGCTAATTAGCATACCATTACATGCACACTTCTCTGCTACAATTTTCAACAAATATTTACACAAACTACTAACAGCAACAGAAAAGTTTATCTTATTCTTTCGCAAGGTGTTCTGAAGGGAAACTCTCCCTCAGTTAAACTGCACATTTCAATCACAAAGCTCGGTTTGCATACTTGTTGCTAGTAGCGTCCATGCTGGAGTTTCTCTGTCACATAATCCTCCCATTGTGTTTGGTGTTTATGCACTGATGTGTTTCAGTTTCACAATCTTCCTTCAGGTTACAATCATGCCTCTATTAGTAATAAAATGAGAGCTCAAAAAGTGCAGGTAGCAGCGGGTACAGTCTGTGGGAGGATAGGGTCCTATAGCTATATGCTAAAACAGAAGAGGTGAGGTTCCTGTTGGTCTGCTTCTGGATCCTTAAACTCCTACTAAATTCCTCTGCGTCTGTTTGCATGGTCTTATTTCTTGTCTAATTGCGCTGATTAATTATGCACTCAGTGGAGAACGATTATAAGATAATAAAGATAAATGGAATTCTGGGAATTTTCTGATCTGGGAAGCATGACCCTTAACTGCAAGCTGCCTTTTACTCTCTGTTCGGTCATTTCTGCTGCTTCCCCGACTCTCCTGTCCTTTTCCTTTCTCTTGGATCTGTTGAAAAATGGCATCACTAAAGCTTTCATTTATTAAGAAGAAATAAAGATGTATTTTTTATTGCTTCAAAATTCAGATAAAAGAAAACACAAAAGAGAAGTTCATTTTCTTCAGCCATGCTAAAGTGCAGCACAGATGAATTCAGAATTGGATGCAAATGAATATGGAAAATATTAAGAAATGACACATTTTGGCTGCTATTAGCCACGAATTTCTGCATTTTCTTAGCTGTGCCAAAGAAAATAAGGCTTTTACTGTTATTAACAGTAATTTTACGTATGTCAGGAGACTGTTGGAGAACCTACCGTGCACAGTGGCATTTGCTTCCTGATTTTGATGCAGCCTCCACTGAGGAGCAAATCAGTTCACTAGTTCGGCACTTCAGGGCAAATCAGAACTTGTTCTGAACTTGCACTCCCTTGAATGCTGAAAATGGCATGTCCGAGGGTGGCCCGGACTGTAAACTATTCAATCTGAAAAAAAAAGCAGCATAATTGCAGGCAATGAAACCCACAAGTTCTGCCTGCTTTACATCCTTTACAGAATTACACGGTGGGGTGGGGGAAAGTCAACCAGCATAATGCAGAGTCCTGCTGCCTATACTTTGCCTGTCAAACTGCTAACAAGCACAAATGATTTTTTAATGATAGGCCCTCTATCCCACAAAGCTGTCTACTCACAAACAGTCACACTTACACACATACAGTGCGCATTGCACACTTTCGCTCCCACACACACAAACACATAATGAGTTTTATCAAGGGAAGTACATTTGGTTTAATGGA
>VOQK01003510.1:11674-24485 GCA_015052645.1 Benitochromis conjunctus | reverse complement strand
AATGGATCACTGCCAATGCCATACCCACTCACACTATTGTATTGTTGTAAGTTTCAGCAAGATGCTTGCTATTTCCCCCATGTCACTTATTTTTCTGAGGCACAGCGTGTGGCGCATGAATACTCCAAATGATTATGTACTGTACCTCGGGTAAAGGGAGCTAAACTTACTGCTGAGCAAAGTAACAAGTAAATCTGCAGCTTATAACATGCAATGTTTCTACCAAATGATAGGTCTGTGAAGGTAAATCCAAATAAATCTACAAGACTCTGTTTGGCTGAATAAAACAACAAAAACAAACACTGTTTGTACCAGTAAGCCAATAAAGTCTGAGAATTTCAAGGCTTATTATAAGGTAAAAAAAAACATGCATAGTGGTTAAAAGTAGATATGAATGTTTTTTGTTTGTTTAGCCACTTAACACTGACCTGTGAATGATTCAAGCATAGAAACGGCACCAGTTAGTGCACATAACAGGCAACTTGGTAAGCAACCAATTTTATATTGTATCTTTGTTACCAGCAGCCTGTCAAAAAAAAACCCAAACCAAAACAAACATACACAATCTATGAATATGAAAAATCTATAGAAAATGCTATTTTTGCATTCGCTATTAGCCAAAAAGTTGTCATATTTCAGTGTAGTGTGTGGTGTGTCCTTAATACATTTGAAGAAACTGGATTTGTGGAGGACAAAGAAAGAATGGTAGGTCTAATGATCCACAGCAAATGTACACTATGTGAAATGTATGTCCTTAAGAAAAAGGAAAAATCCAGCAAAGACCTGAGAGATGCCACATTACACAAACTGGACCGTGGTAACAGTCCTCATGAAGTGATGAATCCAAATCTGAACATTTTGGTTCAGATCACTGAGAGTATATACAGAGGAGGTCAGGAGATAGATAAATTAGTGAGTGTTAAAAAACAGTGGCGGCACCGTCATGGTTTGGAACTGCATTTCAGCTAGTGCTGCTTGATCTCGACAAAACTGATGTCAACATCCAAAGAAGAGCTTTGGAATCAATGTGCCTGAAGAAACCTGGAGAACTATTCCTGAAAACTACTTAAAGAAATTACAAGAATGCTTGACTAACATAGTTCAGGCTGTGTTAAAGAATAAAGGTGGTCAAACCAAATAGTTTTGTCCTTACTGTATCTCCACTTATGTTTGCATAAGTTTCAATAAACCACTACACCTGTTTTCCATTTTCCTAGCATAACATAAAGACTTGCAAAGCATACTATCGACATTTCAAAACACCTCTGAACTCTGATGTGTTCCACATTGTCCATAAAACACAGACGCATACCGTCTAACCAGCATTTAATGTTTTGGGATCCAGTCACCCCAGAGTTCTCTGTTGCTATATCCCAGTAGAGAATAAAAAAAAGGGACAGCGTCAGTATTTGGCCAAAAATGACATGTGTTTGCATTCAAGTGGCACATTGTACCTTGTCAGTAGTAATTATCACAATAGGAACGTAAGAAGTCTATAGAGCAGCAAGCAAGGCAGGAAATGTTAACAAATCTGTGGACTTCAACACAGAAAACTTTTTTTCCTAACCAATACTTCATCCAAGTGTCCATATGTTACCATATGTGAACCTGTTTGTTCTTGTAAGCATAATGCCAACGCTCACTAATTGCTATGCAGTAGTATAGTAGTTTAATTAAACACACTGTGTGTTTTTTTTTTAACTAAAACCATAATGTGAAGCCTAACCCTAACCAAAGCAGCCCTTGATCTTCTACTGCTCTTTGCTTTATTAGCGCAAAGTGTTGAGAACATTCTAGGTCCTAAAACTTTGCCCTATTGCAAAGCTTGATACAGATGTCTACGCTCACCTACACACACACACTTCTAATCTATTTGCTTTGTTTATTTCTCCCTTGTTAGTTCAATTTCATTCACTTAAACCTACTCTTATTGGAATTGGATTTTGATTATACTGATTACCATCCTTGTATACCTTGTGTTCCTGTTTCCGTGTGCACTAACAGTTGGGACCTAACTTAGTTGTCTCGCTCGGTGTCTTTCCGTTTCTTTCTCACATACAAATGGTCATATTTCTTTTTAAATCCCGCTTTCTTCCTTTCCCTGCTCCGTTTTTCCATTTCCAAGCTACACTTCACTCAAGTTAAAAACACTGAGTGAAGTGTTTTTTGAATTCTTGCTATTTATTGTGAGTCAGTGGCCAGTAACCAAGCTGTTGTGGCATTACCTTTATTGTGCGACTGACATGTCATGACACGATGGCAGTGCGCACTCTCAATTACACGCACACGTGCATACACACATATACATCCCATAGCGTGTGACATGTCATTAACGCCACCATTAGCAGTGCAATAACGACCTAACAGATACGCACAAATCAGACTGCTATGGTCAAACACTTCCCACACCTCCCAGATGACACCCGTACTTTCGGTTCCCGCCTGAGCCACAGGGGCCTTGCACCTTCTAATGAAGAGACCAAAATAGGTGTAACAAATGTCATCCATTCTTGATCCCATTCTACTTCTGCCCAGAGGACAGCAGTCCGGGTTGGACAGGACATGACGAGACATGACACAACACCATGCACTTGAGAAGAGGTCTTGTCACTGCGAAGTGTAGCTCTAAGCAGTGAGGTATTTCTCATCCATAAGCAAGGGGCCAAAATTAACTAGACTGGGAGACATGGCGTATCCTTGGTTATGACACTGGCATATTTCATTTACATCTACTGACAACTCGGCATTGGGATTAAACTGACTTTGATTAAAGTGTGAAAGTAAATGTGGGAGTAATTTTAATCGTTATTATTAGCCAATATTGTGAACACAATTATTTAACAAAATGACAGATTGTAGGCTTTTAATTTTACTTAAAATACGTGTCCTTATAAAAGTAGATTTGTTTGTACTTTGATTTTTAACGCCATTGAAAAAACAAATAAAAGTGAATTAAACTAAACATGCCACAGCCTGGCGGGGAGTGAATTTGGAAAGACAAAAACAAGACCACTGTCATAAAATGTGTCAGAATAATAAAAAAAAATCATGATTACCTTGTTTTAATAATCACTGGAGACCAAAATTGTAATTAAAATTAAAGTTTGATTAACTGAACAGCCCAACGTGACATATGAAGCCCAAGGCACCTGTCAAAGTGCGCGGCTGACTAGCACTACAACGGGGGGTGCTTTTTTTTATGTTACCACTTTTTTTGTTTGTGTTCGAAATTACCATTGAGTCATAACTGTTTATACATATAAATCTGCTAGCTAAAATTTACATTTACTAACAGAAACTATGAATGATGCCGTTAGAGCTTTTTTAAGCGTCACATTTGTTTTTAAAAATCAAGATCAAGATTTGCAGGATTGTTGTCATCAGTGGAGAACTAATTTTTAAATCAAACAGATATGATTTATAATGTTTTCTTTTACTATAGTAGATACAAAAGGAGACATGCTGTGCTGTTTATCACACAGCTCTTGTCAAGTGGTACAAAACAGCATCTTTAGTGTTCAAAGATTCAAAAGAATTTCCCAAATATGGGATAAATAAAGTACGCTCCCCCCTACGTTGTGTATGTATATATAAACTGTTTCACCATTTTCACAGCAGATGTGCAGCCTTTAAAATGTGGAAGAAAAAAAAATGGTAAAACCTTCTCCAAATATGAAAAAAAAAAAAAATGCCAATTACTGCACTGAGCTGCCGGTCGCAGGATCCAGGTCCACAGAGCAGACAAAAATTCATCTCTCAGTCAAGGGTATATTTAACTGCAGGTAACCACAGCAACAACAAGTCTGCTTTATGCTATGGTACCTTCACCTGAAAAATAGATTTACAGGGTTTAAGATTTTAAAAAAAAAGGGTGACTTTTAGCAGGTCACAGAATTTCCAAGGGAAACCTTGATCGGAACAGAAAGATTTTTGCTTTATTTATACATTTGTCATCTCGGTTGCCTAGAACGGCGAGGTGGCGAAATGTGTTCCGTGGGCCAAATCAAGGTTGAAATCCTACATTTCTTCACTCTGCACCGGCTGTGTAATGTTTTAAACCTCGGTTTCACCTCAGGCAGCCCAGGGTAGGCAAACAAAAGATATTATTCATGTGATCATGGGGGAAAAACAAACAAAAAAGATTTGGAATTCTTTGCCTCATCTATTGTTCCAGTATACAAGGAAAACCAGGGGGGCATAGTACAAAGCAACATACGCAGAATTTGTTTGTGTTAGCTGGCTTGACAAAACCGCAGTCAGAGATAACAGGTTTCACAAAGGTGGTTAGCAACTTTCTTTGTTAACACAGTCTTTCTACTTAACGCCCTGTGTGCGCTCACATAAAAAAGGAGGCGTTTGACGTGTCATTTGACTTTTCTTCTGCACAAAGTAGATCAATTAAGCACTGCCTGCTCCAATCACAGCCATAATTGAGGTGAGAGAGATTATAAAAAAACTTAGAGTAAAATGTAACACCAACACTGTTGCTATAAGAATAGGAAAGAGAGAAGAAGAAGAAGAAAAGAGACAAAAGAGTTACTGTGTAGTTGTGAATTTTCGAGAAGTGCTGAAAATAAATGTATTATCTCATATTAATATCTCTATTTTCATGCTCAGTGCTTCCAATGTGACAGCTGGACATTAGAACTCTGTAACTTTAAATGTGATCAGTTTAAACATGAAAGGGTACTCGGCACCTTTAGGTACTTTGTTAGTTACTCTGTCGCCTAATAAAGGAGACGTGGAAATCGCTTCAGTTTGTCACCAGATGAAAGTGAAATGAATTGTATTGATTAAACGGGGGATAAATAGCCTGCAAATATAAGTCAATCATCAAATCGATCAATTTTCTAAACTGTGTTCTAGTAACTTTGACTCCAGCAGTGTAAAAGAGACAGAATAGGGCCTGGCATAAAAACCTTTATACATTTCCTACATCACTAAATGAATACATGCAAATTCCAGTGACAATGTGAAGCACAGTTTGCGCTGTTGTAACTTTACAGCTGGGCTTTATTCGGTCGAGTTACCAAGGCGTGGCTTAACAAATTGCATATATGAATTGTACTCCTTCAGCAGATGATCTATATCACACTTACTGGAATCAGTTCAAATGTGGCCCTTCAAGCTGATTTTAAACTCAAACAGTGAATATAGCCTCCTCTAGACAAATTATGGGTTCAGTATAAGTTAGCATGGTCAGGTTAAAAAGAGACACCTTCATGGCACTGTCTAAGGAGCTGGAATGACTGAGAATCTACACAGACATACTTCATGACACTGAAAACTCTGACTTTAAGCTTAACATACACTATAGTGCCAAAAGTTTTCCCTCACCCATCCAAATCATTGAATTTCGGTGTTCCAATCATTATAAAATCAAGCACTTAGGCATGTAGTCTGCTTTTACAGGCATTTGTGAAAGAATGGGTCCCTCTCAGCAGCTCAGTGAATTCCCGTGTGCTCCGTGATTGGATGCCACCTGTGCAACAAGTCCAGTTGTGAAATTTTCTCGCTACTGAATATTCCACAGTCAGTTGTTTGCGTTGTGCAGTATGTGCTGAGGCACATACTGCACAGAGGTCAGAGTCAGTCACTACAGATGTCCAAATTTTATTTGGCCTTCAGATTAGCTCAAGAACAGTGCATAGAGAGCTTTATGGAATGGATTTCCATGGCAAAGCAGCTAAATCCAAGCCTTACATTAAGCGCAATGCAAAGCCTTTGAAGCTGTGGTGTAAATCATGCCGTAGAGATGTATTCTCTGGTGCAAAAAATCATGCTTCTCCATCTGAGAATCCAATGGGTGAGTCTGGGTTTGACGGTTTCTAGGGGTAGTATAGAGTAGATTGCTAGGGGGCTCAGGAGGTAGAGCAGTTCATCTATTATCTCTATCAGAAGGCTGGTCGTTCGGCTCCTAGCCGGTCCAGTCTGCATGCCTTGGGCAAGATACTGAACCCCTAGTTGCTCTCGATACATTCATTCAAATATGAATATTATGATGATAGAAAGCTCTTAAATGTAGAATGTGTGTGTGACTGAGACATGCTGATGTAAGGCCTTTGAGTGCTTAAGTAGAGTACAAAAGCACGATATAAGAACCGATCCATGAATCTTGCGCCAGTGTGATACGATGATAGGATTCCACCTGTGCAACAAGTCCTACATTCATCTGTTGTTGCTCAGGCTTATTTTCTGAAACTGATAATTCCTAAGATCTTTATGCATTGTAATCCCATAATATATGGAAGCTTACCTATACATGCTGCAAAATCAGCTGCAAACCCAATCTTTGCCTAGCACTCCGTCACCCACCTTTCTGTTACTTGGGCAAGGACAGAAGGAACGTCAAAACAGATATAGGCATGTATCGTGTAAGAAATGTGGCCTATATCTTTGCACGCAAAACACATTTAAATTCTGTAGCGGGGGAACGTGTTTAATTACAGCCTAGGAAGCAACTGACTCCACTGAGAGCGAGCGAGAAAAAAAACACTTGATAACAGTGACATTTACAATCTGCCTCATTTATCAAAAGCTGCCAAAGCAGAGTCAAAGAGGGTCATTACATAGTAAACATAGATTAACTCAACTCTCACAAAACCCACACAAAATTGTCTGATAAATGATTTTTATTCTAAGAAAATTGCAAATGTCAGCATGCATTTCCCTGGACTCTGTCAATTAATAGTGTTGTTTGTTACCCAATATTTGTGTGTGCCCGTGTGTCTGCGAATAAAAGCCTGCGCCGGTGCTAAATAGCTGCCACAATCAGCATGCATTTCCCCAGCCTCTCCCTGTTATTTGTCTCATTTGTTACCCAGTGTTTTCATGTGCTGTGCATGCACCTGTGTGAACATCACTCCTAATAGCGAAGCACTTTTACTTTTATAGCACGAGGGAGGATTTGACAAAACTAAGCCGAGGTGCATTTTGGTTTGGTGTAGATGATGTCGAAGAGTGAATTCCAAGGGCACATCGGGTTTTGACAGGCCCGCACTTAGTCTCAAAACAACTGATAATCCCTTTCAATCTTTCACAAACACAGTTTATGCGCACGGATTCGTAATGCGGGGAAAATAACTAAATTAAGTGTTTAAACCAGATCCCTTTAATATATACGCAAGTCTATGAGTGCCAAATGCTGGACCAGATGCTACTTTGAGCTGTAAACCCCTTTAAAGACATCCTTGCATGTTTAGGGGCCACATATAGAAACCCAGATGAGCAGTTTCCTGTCTAAAAGAGCGAATGTGGGGATGGGGTGAGTGGGGCGCATTGAGGATCGGAGGAGTGGAGTGGAATCGGCCCCAGGATATTCTTCAGCAACTCTGCTGCTCTATTGCTGCAGCTACGGGATGCTTTTGAGTGTCAGCAGCTGGCAGAGGCACAGAATGCCAGGGAGAAGACAAAGATAAAGAGGGATCGGAAGAAGAGGGGAGGGATTGTATTTAATCTCACCGCCATTTATTTTTAATAGCATGCAGCTGCTTTGTTCTCGCTTTGATCATCAGCAGTACAGGTTGACAGTAACTCGGTGGAATGCACGAACACACAGACAAGCATGTGTGCATGAATATACACAAAGAAGAATACAAAACTTGCATTCTCGATTTTGCTTTACTTTAATTTTGTGCAAATTCGTACCTGTTTACACTATTTTTTTTACTCTTCTGTGTCCCCTGTGCACAACAGCTATCCCACTGGTCCACAAAGGGACCACAAACAAATGTGCATTCCTTCTAAGAGGCATGGTGTCACCAACCACTGCAAGTGATAAGCACCACTAGGAAATGAATATGTGGTAGGTAGAATCTGCTACCCTAATTCAACCCACCACTGTGTAAGAGTCACAGCCAAGAAGAAGAAGAAGAAGAAGTGAAGCATCATAAATGAGAACACTCACTGGCTTCCTACTGGGGATCACAGCTGAAAGTTGTTGGAAGCCTTGCTTTAAGGACTAGAGGCACCTCTACTGGTAATCACACATCAGATGGAAGAGACAAATATATTGCTTCTACAACCGAGTACCCACGGGATGTTTATCTGAAAGGGAAACGGCACTTCTGCGCATCAAAACATGTTCACAAGCCACCGAGGGTGCTATAAAGCAGTTTGTCACTGTAGAGGGAACTTCGTAAAGTCGAATTAGTATTTAGGACCTGAAGGTGGCAAGTAGGAAAATGAAAAAATATATATATAATTTGAGGCCATATGTGGATCTGCAACAAATCGTTGAGGGCTGAGTTCCAACAGTAATGCCCATCATGAGTTTGACACTGCTAAAATCGGTGGACAGCTCGCTCTGAATGGAACGAGGCCTTCAGGGGATGTTTGTGTGGCCGGGTAAACACACACCTAAGCCGAGGAGCGATTTGAAATAGTCACACTTTCATCACGTAAGACTTTACACAGGTTCCTTTGATCTTTTCATGGAGGATTCTGCAAACACAGTCACACTGAAGGCTGCTCTCTCCAGAGGGTTCGGGTGAGTCCCTGAATCCTGCTGAAGAGGACATATTATGAGAGGTTGCTGCTGCTGCTTTTCTCACAGATATTTGGAAGTCTCCCCAAAGAATGGAGAGGACAGAGAAAACAAAGGATGCCTCTCTAGCATAAAGCTTCTTCCCAGCCACCTCACACTGGGTTTTCCTTGCCATTCGGTCTTGAATACAGACAGCGGAGGTAATCGTGCCAGGATACGAGTGGCAGAGTTTGGCCAGAGTTTTTGGACAAGGCATTCCTTGGCCACTGTAATGATTTGTCAAATCAAAGTCAATGGAGAAAAGGGAATGCAAAACGAGGGAAACATGGCCACACAGGATGTATAGTCCAGCTCTTCAGATTTCAGCGGCCACATTCTGGTAATATAGGCACACGCACGCACATTTGACCATATCTCTGAAAATGAGAGGCCAGACCTATAGAACCCATTTAGCTGGCAAAGCCTGTGTGCAGTCTAAAATGAAGTCACACCCCGTGTGCTCGGTCTCAAATCCAAAGAGGGGGCCTGAACATAACACAAAGGTGTGATATGACCACTAAAGCAACAATACAGGGCCAGCAAGGGTGAAAGAAATGGGGAGAAGGAGAATGTGAGTGAAAGAGCAGACATGAAAGGTGTGACAGAAAAGCAAAGAAGGACATCAAAGAAAGTGAGAAAAAAAGTGACAGACAGAAAGAGAGAGCAACAGATACACAATTGAGAAGGGACAGTAGATGATGTTGAGTGTTGTCCAGGCAGTGAGATAGATAGGTGGGTGGTGGAGTCTCTCTGTGACACTGATTTCAAGCCCTGGGGGTAAAACAGCAGACGAGAATGTACAAGGGCCCATTTAGATCCATCTGAAAGGAAAGGCCACAGCTTCTAGAGACTGCAGTGGCTGTGATAATGCCTGCTGTCTCGAGGTGGACCTGCAGGGATGACACACCCCTGGGATGCGCTAAATAGGAGCTGCAGAAAGGACTTGGAGAGAGACAAAGAGATGTAGTATGAGTTGAAAGATCAGAGAGACAGAGAGGTGAATACAACAAAGAGAAAGTGCAGTAGGAGAGTATGGGGAAGTGTGCCTCTGCACATCGCTCAGAGTGATGTTTTACACTTTTGTCATATTTTTATATCTGTCGTGGGTTCAATTTGGAAGCGATTCAAACTGCTAACAAACCAGCTGAAAAAAACAAGGCAGGGAAATGAAACTTGTCACACTTTTATGTATAAAATAAATCCAAGCAATGCGTCTCTCGTATTCGGCTTTTATGGGAGTCAGATTTGTGCCTTATTGGGATCACTCGTGTTTTCAAATGCATGGCTTTGTGGTGTTAAATAGTGAACACTTGTAATGAGCTTTCCAGGCTGCTGCATGTTATGTTGAGAAAAAGACTGTGTTATTTGGCTGTGCTTATCCAAGCAGACTAGGTAATAAGTGTGTAATGGGGAAACAGTGGAGTTGATATCCAATGAAAGTGGGGGGTCTGTTGGAAGACACAACTGAGCCCGCTTTATCAGGATCTCCAAAGAGCCATTGCAGACAGCTAGTTTTCAAACACTAGAAATAAACTGAAATGAAAAAGGGCTGCACAAAGCTGCAGTATGTTTGGACTGACATAGGAGCATAAAAAAATCAAGGTTTTCAGCAACATGCGGGAACATATTGCATAATTCATCTTTCAACCTGATAAACAAACCAAATTCCTAAATGCTTCATTCAGCCGCCCATGAATGAACGTTAGCTGACTGATTACCTCTTAGCAAGGCAGAGGTCATTTTGTTCTGTTGCTATTTCAAATGAATGATACCTTGCAAGTCACGTGGGGCGATAATCTCTCAATATCGTTGAGTTATTTCTTTAATTATGGGTAACTGCAGACAGTGGACATAACGCAACATGCTGTATAGTTGAAACATTAAAGTAATGTGATATGCAGAGAGCAAATGAGCTTTTATGATAAATTTGTCATTTGATTTGTATGCAGATGTATCTTATACTATAAAAATAACGAATGATATAAAATCCAGAGAAAAATCTCATTGTTGCCAAAATCCAAAACACGCTCCAAATACGCTTCCAAAATCAGATGATGCTGTTTCTTAGTTTAATCTACAGCGCTGAGCAAAAGTCATGAGCTGCTCCTGAAAGTCTTTCAAGTTTTTTGAAAATTTTTCGTTGTCTACTTTTTCACTCATTTTCAGTCCAGTTCTTGTACCTGACCATCTGAAATGAAAATTGATTTGTTTGGTAAGCCATTTAACGCTGACCTATATAACTAATATAACAAATTTTTGCAGACATATAATAACATTTTTAATTAGCTGAAATCTTGGCATGGTGTACAGTGTGTGCTTAACAAAAATGAAGGAAACTTGACAAGCAGAGGACAAGAGAACTGTCAGGCCTAAAACACTGTCTGCAGCTGATGAACTGCATCTGAGGTACAGAGAAACTGTGCAAAGATCTGATGCAATCTTCATCTGACCCATCTACTGTTTGATCTTAGTGGAAAGGTGGCTCTGTTATTATTAAGAAGAGAAAAGACAGAGGTATGTTAAATTACACGAGAACGGGAAACCAGTGACAACAGGTTTTATAGAATGATGCATCTGAATAAGAAATTTGTGATTCAAATTATTCTCAGTATGTACATAGGAGGTCAGGAGCTCCATTATTGTTTGGGGCCGCATTCAAGCCAGTGGTGTTCAGGAGCTTGTCAAATCTGAGTACCATCAGATATTGATCCACCATGCAATACCACCTGGAAAGCTTCTGATTGGTGATGTCTTCATTTTTCAGCATGGCCAAGATCCTAAATACACTGCTAATGCAGTAGAAGCATGTCTGGCTAGAAAATCACCCAGTGGAACACTAACAGTCATGGACTGACCTCCCCAGAGCCCAGACCACATTATTGAACATTATCAATATTATTGAAGCTATGTGGGATCATCATGACAGGGACTGGAACAAAAGGCAGCCAAAATCCAAACAAGTGCTTTGAATGTCCTACGAAGAAGGCTTGAGAACTATTCATGAATACTTCTTATAAAAATTACAAGAAATCTTGCCTGAGAGAGTTCAAGCTGTGTTGAAGAATAAAGGTGGTCATACCAATTATTGACTTTAAAGCTTCTTATAACTGTGCAAAGTCTGTTTTTTGCCATATATACAGTACTTCCATTCTGGTTTGCACATTTCAATAAATCAATGCACCTGTTTTCCATTTTCCCTGCTAGATATGAAAAAAGATGGGTGGTTCAAGACTTTTGCACAACACTGTATGTGCCAGCAAACAACAAAATGTGTAGTTATCTATATGAAAACATATTTAGCACATGTAGAAAAAATGTCAAGAAACATTTTCAAACGTTGTTTGTCCACTTACACACATAATCACAAAGACTGATCATGTATACATATGTTACTATCGTCTATGTCAATCTGATATCGTTCAATAACTTCCTAATATTTTGCTCTGTACAACTGAAAATAGTTTTCAGGGTGGCCAAAAATGTGAATTTTATTATTCGTTCACATAGAGGAGCGTAAAGAAAGAAGAAAAGCAGTAAAAACCATTATTTGATGATCAGTTAGTCTTCAAGACAATATAAACTGAGTATTCATTTACCTATAAACTACTGGTATATGTAAAAAAAAACTTTGATCATATCATAAGCACATCTGAGCCGTTCACACCTGCGCTGGACTTAAGCTTTGCTTTCTCACACATGACTCTGATGACAGCTGTAAGGGTGAGTCAATATGCATTAGCACATCACAGAACTGCAAATTGGTTTGCGTTACACAAAACCATTAAAGCAAAATAAAAACGTGAGAAAATCTTTAGATGACCTCAGAACGTCTTAACAACACGAAGCAGATAAATGCCAGGAAGGTTTACCTACTCAATCACAGCCGATCGTTTTTTCAGTGTGGTTCTATCAGCTATTAATCAATAATACTACAAATCAGTTTCAGCTATCAAACTGTTCCTCTCTGGTTTTATTTGTTTTTTTTTTCTTTTTAGAAAATCAATAGAACAAAAAGTCAATATAGTGAAATGCATCTACCAGCTACGATCTGAAAGGACAATAAAGTATCTCGCTTCTTTCTATGTTACCTCTAAAGTACTCTGTAACTACAAAATATGAACACATTGTTTCCATCCCTCGTTATCTCACATACGAGTTATAAAAATATCTAGTCGGAGGATCATGGAAACTCTGTCTGCTGCTTCTTTCGCTCTATCTTTCTCACACTCAACTCCTTCTCTTTCTCCATCCTTCCAGCACCATGCCTCCTCCCGTAGTGTCACAGTC
>VOQK01003510.1:0-11654 GCA_015052645.1 Benitochromis conjunctus | reverse complement strand
GTCACAGTCCATATGGTGCTGCAACACTGTTGGTCTCCTGTGGCCACACTTCCCACGATGCATCTGCGGCTCTGGGCTTTCGAGGGAGCCGATAGGCTGAGAGGACTTTGGTATCGACCAGCTATTGCCTGGTGTGAGGTCAGCTCAGTGCAGCATTGGAGTGTGTCCGAATCTACACACACCACTGCTTCCAGTCTTTCATCCATTCTGCCAATCAATCCTCCATTTTCTGCTGTTACCTTTGCCTCAGAAGAAGTATGTTCTTCTGTTGTATTCCTTTCTTCCAAAACCTTTCTCCCCTGTGAGTGTGCCATTGCACATTTTCTTCTTTAAACTACTGCCCGATTGATCCATTTCTCAAATTTCTTGAGACCACATGCAGTTAGACTGCTGCTACTGTAGCTTTACACCTTTTCTTTAAAGCTTTAATGACGATATACTATTTGCAAAATACCACCAAGGATACTTCAACATACTATACACATCTATTTATGCATTTGTTTGACGGAGGAGATTTTGTTTTTTATCTATCGTCTGCATTGTAGTGTTGTATTACTCTGAGCTGGCTTCCTCCTCTGTCTGTGTCCATGCAGAGAAAACAGAGCTTAGTAGAGATCAATCCCATTGAGTCTGACTCCTTTCACTAGCCAAGGATCAATACTGCCTGTTTCATGTCCCCCTGCAATACACGTGCACACACAAATTCACACATACACACACACACAGTTTAAAGACATGGGCTACGAAGGCCGACCCACCCCTTTAAAAATGACCTATCGGCCTATCGGCTAACTTGCTCACCGGGGGATACAGGAGTTCATTATGACAGCCTTGCCAGTGTTAAAGGTCTGCTTTGGTCCTCCTCTGCAAAGTGCAGGATCTGATTACATTAACAGCTTGCTAACAGAAGCAAGAAATGCATAGTGGCTAAAAGTAGCGTACAGCTGGAAGCCTTTTTCACATGCAACAATGTGGCCGTTCACAATGTGAGAGAATTTTTTTACGTAACGCTGGATCACAGAAAAGGAGTGGAAAGGTTTTTGAAGTCTATGACTACGCTAGGCTCACCCACCTGTGCTGGACAGAACAATACTGGAGTTACGCAGGCATCAGAAATAATTGTTCAGATTTTGACAGGGAAATGTTACCCCCCAAGAGCTTTGAGTTTCGCTTTTTAATCTCAATTAGTAGTCGTCATCTCTTATTACCCTGGATGCATATCGCCTGCAAAAAAAAAAAAAACCAAACCTCTTCTATGCTTAATACAAAGCTGTATTTTATGTGAGCGAATTATACATAATACAAATTATTATTCCAAAAGAATCGTATGACGTTTTGGGAAATGTGTTATTGCTCTTTTGCTGAGTGAATCTGAACCTTTGCTTCGCTGCCCTAAAATATTTAAGGCAATGAAGGTACAAATAGAAAAACAAAGAGATGCTATAGCACAGAGATGTCAAACTCATTTTACATCGTGGGCTACATACGGCTTTGATGTTAAGCAGGCTGGACCAGCGACCATTATAAATGTGTAAAATTACAGAAAAAGTTCTGTTAGTTCATCATTCCCAACATACTGAACTACCAGAACTGCAATGTAATCGTAAAATATTATTTTTTAATACATTCACAGAAAATGCCCCTTTTAGTAGAAAGTGGAAAAACAAGAAATTTTCTGTCATTTAATCTGTTACTTGATTACTTAGTATGAATGGCAACTGAGGGGGGCCCTTTATCAGTGGGAAAAGGTCTAAACCAGTGGACCTGATTGGAGTCTTTGCCAGGCCGATTCTGGTCCCCGGGCCTTATGTTTGACAGCCCTGCTATAGCTGTTTATTGTATTGCATTTGCTCAGTCCATATGCAACGTGCAAATATAAGGCATAATTCAATACACCTTCTTAACCCACAGCATGTTATTTTTATATCATTATTTTATCTGAATACATGAAAAAGCTTCTTAGGTCCCGTTAGGTGGATTTCTAACCAAATAAGCAGAATAGCAAATACGCATGTTTCCCAAAGCAGATGTCCTTTAAGGTGGTAAAGCTAACTTGATTTTCTCAGTAATGTCTTCAGTCCAGCATAGAGTGGGTGAGCTCTAAAGCTTAGCTGCGTAAATATATATATATGTACTGGGGATTTTAGGGCAAACTGACCTTGCCTAGAATACTCATCAGCCTCGTGGTGAACCAGGTCCGTCACACACCCGCCGTAGTGCAGCCTCTGCTCATGGTCGAAGGCCTTGAGTGTTTCACTCGAGCTGTAGGACTTCTGGGTAGGCACACGACACTCATCGGCGTCCAGGGAGGAGGTGTTATACTGGGACTCTTTGGAGCAGCGGCCCCTGGTCAGTGAGCGATTTCTGCGGTCCTTCAGATCCATGCTGATGTTGTGTTTGTGGGAAGGGGGGGTTGAATGCACTGAGAAGAAGACACAGAGTAAAAGAAGGAGAAGGCAGTGACGGGAGAGGGAGGGGTCTCCTAAGGGCCTCCCTAATGTCAGTCTCCACTTCAGTCACCTGGAAAACAGAGACAGGAAGAGGAAGAGATGGAGAGATGGGAAAAGACAGAGAAAGGTTGGTCTAAAATTAATGGATGCACTGCTGTGACTCACTCTTGCCTCGCACTCCCAGCAGAATATACAGACAAAGTAAGACAGGAGCAAACAGCACGAGTGGACATGAGTAGCCAGGCAAATATAAAACACATTAGAGTATTGATGCAGGATAAATAAGGCTATTGTAGGTACCATTAGGATTTCCACAGATTAACTTGTTAATTTGTGTGATTAAGGTGAACTCTTAAAAAGGAAAGAGTCACACCGCTCCTCCAGTCACTTACTGCAACTGTAACTTGATAGCACGGCAATAAAACCCCCAAGTCCCCATTGTTTCTCTCCCTTTCTACTTTTACTCTCTGACCCCTCTCATGTCTTTGATGGTTCTCTTTTAATTAGTAACAGCAGCCACAACACAAAGTCTTCCAGCAAACTTTACCGAGCAAGCAACAAGAGCAAGTTTTCAACTCCGCAAGGAAAAACAACCGTTTTTTCTTCGACCCGCACCCTCACACGCACACACACACACCCTCACACACACAAACAAGAGTTGAAACCACAACTCTTCTGAGCCTGGCTCATCATAACCTGACCAAGGGAGCTCTGCCAGCTTGTGGAGCTGCACACCAAGGAATTTCCTTCTCTTTCATGCACTAGTAATTTCCCATACAAAGGTATCCCAGTGAAATTGTGCACAGCTAAGCTTTGCTTTTATTAACGTACATAAACTGTTTTTTGTTCACCAAGCTGTATTATTATGTATCCTACAGTCCAAGCTCCCATTTCACATTTTCTTTTGTTTTCATCTAAAACATGTGTTCACGTGGTGCGCATCAAACATATGGAGACATATCACATAATCTTCCCGGTGCATGCTCCCCCTCGCTCATGTGCACAAAGCTCCCCTTAGTTCTTTAGGTGGGTACATTTAGTAAAACTGTATATTGCACTTTGCTTGCATTACCATTATAAATAAATGCTTTTAAATACACCCTGATTCATTTATTACTGCACAGGAGTGAATACTGCCAGCCTCTGCTATTAAAAACTCCCAAATCCTTAAATATATAGTTTATTGCACTTTAGGAAAAGGGATGTCTCAGACAATACAAAGTCTTTTTTTTATTTTTATTAAATATCAACTGAATGACAAAATGTGCAATCCATCACTAAAGAGAATTATTTAGTGCAGATGTTTTCCTTCAGTCAAAGGCGGCTCCTCTAATTTGGTTTCCTTCCTTTATTCAGAGCATCCCTGTTGCGCTCACGCTTTGCGGGGTGAAACAGAGCTGTTAGCACTGTGGTCCACAGAGACAGTCAGCCATTGACCGCGCTGATGAAAAATGGTCAGCCGGCATTTAAATCCATTAGAACAGAGAGGAACTCAAATGCTGCGCGGTCATCCTAAACCGATGCCGGCGGAGGTATGCACACAACAAGTGGACAAGCGCAGGTAGATTATCAAGATTGAGAAAGAAATAATAAGAAAAAAAAGGTGCAAAAGGGGCAAGAAAGAAAGAAAGAAAAGCAACAGGAAGGATGGAAGAAGAGGAGAAATGACTTGAGGGCATTGCTAGTCTCTCCCTCATTATCAGAGTGGGAATGAATCCGGCTCCCTTAGAGGCTGTGAGGGATAATCAAACACACCCAAACACAGATACACGCAAACAGAACATCACTAACACACATATTCAGTCCAGCGATACCTAAGACAACAGAGTCTCCTAAACTTGACATAAACTGTATAACAGCCTTTAAGGCAACTAAACATTTGTATTATGACACCGCATTTATGATACACGATAATGATGCTAATAAAGCTTGATGCAAGTTTTGCAGCCTTGAGGAATGCATTACGCCGGCGTCCAAGGATCAAGGTACAGTGATATGACAACAACCAAACAGCCAGCTGTAATTGACATAATCACTTCCAGCAGCTATAGCTACTATGGGATATTTATGGTAGTAAACAGGTCACCCATGGTTCCATTACTTGAGGCTGAAAAAAGTCCGATCCACCCACAGAATTACAGCGTTGCATTGCATTTGCACCAAAAATACGGCTCAGTCTTAATAGTTTTTTATCAATATGAGAGCAGACAAGGGCATCTCTAAAGGACAGGCATCATTTCTTTTTCGAATATGTGATGTCATTAATTACATGCAGGAGCAGAGGAAGAATTAGAAGAGTGAGGAGAAGGAGAGACAAGTATACAGAATGTGAGTCAATCTATTCAATGAGGGCTCATTTTAAAATGCTTAGAAGGTAGTATTGAAAAGTGCCCTGCTATGTCCATTGATTAACAGTAGGTATTAAGTCTCATAAAGAGCTCATTATGCTTGGGCATCCATCACACAGGCTATTAGGAGTTCGACCTTAATGTGTTTGTACCTTGAATGGAGGGCGAGGAAATAGAGAGCGATACTGGCTCAGAAAATGTGGGGACATTCAGACGGGGGTTAAAGAAATAATGGCCAAACGAGTCTCCGTGTGGAGCTGTGGGTGTGCACAGGTGGGTGACAAATTAAAGGAAAAAACAAAAACTAGAAAAGGACTCCATTGATCTTTACAGTGAAGAGCTCTTATGTATGCTCCTGGGCATTCTGCTGGAGTGGTTTAGGTCTACTTGAGAGACGTGTGACCGCAAACAAATACTACAGTTGTACTCTGTGCGATCAGATTTATCCCACCCCCTCACATTTCTATCCTCACGGGAGTGGTCTCTTCCAGGGTGACAATGCCACCATCTATAGGGCATGACGGGTCACTGAATGGTTTGAAAAGTATAAAACGGATGTGAATCATATGCCACGGCCTTTGCAGTCGCACAGCTCTCAACTTGATCGAGTATAGTAGATTCAGGACTGACAGCTCCGTCCGCTGCCATCGTTAAAAACGTAAAATGATATCTGTGGTGTACTGTTTCTAAGCCAGTGACATGGCACATCAAAGCAGCATATATTGACTCAAAATGTAGGCAAAAAGTTGGTTGATTTACATTAGATGAAAACTTGGACGTCAAATCAGCTGAGAAAACAGAATAACACTGACAATGCAGTCGTGTTTAATGTCTTAATGGGAGCTGTTTTGGATGTCTTTACACAAAGAAAGTCTCAACTCCTAAAGCGGATGCTGTGGCTAATATCAAATCTTTGTATGGTTTGCACCTATTGAAATTAGATTTCCTTTTTCAAAAGATTTGATGGGGATAAATGCATAACCATCTACTTCCCAGAAAAAACTGCAGATATGAAGACGTTGGTGAAAGCCATCTGTCGTAAGTGGAAAATTTCCCTTTAGTCTTCCAAAAATTGAAGATGTGAGCCTTAAAGACTGAGTTGTGATGTCATAAACTGGATATTTTTTTTCTCTTGACATTCTTACTTTGTGATTTTACTTTTTAATGGAAAATAATGGAGAAAGCAGAAGCAGAAGAGAAGACACACAATAGCGGGCTGATGGATAGACTGGAGGAAGCTAAGGGAAACAACCTTGAGATCTGGAACACATTATCAATCACATCCCATCCACCCAGGTGTTTCCTCAAGGTCACTGAAGCACATACTGGCAAACTTTTCTTAGTTAATTACTCCAGCGACAACAGTCCAACCCCCCAGATCGTCACAGTGAGGCAGATTATCTCATTTATCAGAAGTACAATGACTTACTGTCAATCTGACTGTTCACATACTAAAACTTCCTGAAACGCTAGCACTTAGGTGCATGTATATTTATGTACAAACACCCACACAGACTCAGCAGACAGACAAACACACGCATAAATGCAAAACTATAGAAAGACGTGCGTGAGCCTGCAAAGCAGCCGCGTCTCCTTGACAGGCAAGAAAGCGTGGTTAGATGAAGGAGAAAAGAGACATGCACGCAACCGTGAAGTGACCATGAAATCCAGGCAGAATGAGAAATGTAATTGGAAGATGACAGGGAGGGCGGGGAATTCATTTTGGAAATTACAGAGGTGAAGTTTGGTACAGATAATGGCCTTTTCTCTGCAAATAACAGCTTTGAAGGGGAAAAAAAAAGAAATATGGAGCGCACAGTGTAAATCCACTGTAACTAGAAATCACACCCAGTTAATAGGATGTTAATGACATCAGCGGATTAGCAAGTATCAAACAAGACGGTTTTGTGTTCAACCTAATCAACCTCCCAAAGAACAAAATCAAAAATATCAAGGAAAGCAAAGTAAGAGACAATGAAGATTCAGTTCTTATGGCTCAAAATGAGGCTTTTAATTTTCTTCACCTGGCACAGTCGAAACACACGTGACAGATTAAGTCATGAACAAATCACAATTCTCCCTTCCTGTTTTTTCACAAAGTAGTCTGTCAAACTAGCAGAATGTGGGGGTGGGGGGTTAAAGTGGATAAGAGCTACCTAATCAGCGGGTGAATTGTTGCATTTGTGCCTTGAAATTGCCACAGGTATTTTGTGTATTGTTCCGTATTCGTTCTCAGGAAAGCATTGCCGAGATATCCAGCTCTGGGAACGTGCTGGATGCATTCGACCGGACTCAGACCTCAAGGCTTTGCTCCCTTTTCTGATGATTACATGTAGACTGGCACGATCGGCGAAAACAATTAGCTGCAAAGCTTCCATCCAGCCACTGCTCACATTTATCATACAAATAAGCATGGAGGCGATGTGTGAGCGCTAGTATAGATGCTGTTTAGGGCCATCACACTGTGGGAGGCTTCCTGACCAGATGACTCCTACTGCAGCCAACCAGGAGGTTACAAATAGGGCATGTTCACTCCGCTGACTTCTTCTTATTAGACGCCAGAAATAGCTCTAAAGTGCAGTCGTTTTTTGCCGTTGTTGTTCTTAGCTCTAAGAGTTGTGCACTCGTATTATTGAGAATGTTTTAAGCGTCAATAATTTTTCATATATGTTTCTTTAAAATATCAGGAAATACAGAAAAGTGCATGTCTTATTTTTGGTTTTCAGATTACATGTTTTAAACAGGTTTTAAGAAATAGAAAATTAAAGTAGTGTTACTTTATAATATTACCTGTAACTTACACTTCTATATAGTATGGTACTTATATGGTACCTGTAGACCTGTTAAGTGTATTTACAACTGTTTTATCCATAGTAAAACTCAATTTACTCCATTTTTTTTTATCACACATGCATTTGTTTAACTACAACCATGTAATTACATCACATCCAATTTTATGCATGAGGATTTGATTCTGCTATATAGCTTTTCTTTTTGTTCTGTGAGGTAGGTTTAATATTTTTTATGCTTCTTTAAAGCATTAAACATAAGAATAATTATTACTGTTTTTTTGTTACTCCTTCAATGTACTAAATCTTTTATATCCTATAAGCATCTCATCTGATCTTATCTAGTCTTATCTTTAGTTTAGCTTCTTATCATTGCATCAGAGGAGCCTGTAACACAGCCATTACCTGGCTCATTTAATTCAATTGTAACCACACCAAAAGCAGCAATCAGCCAACAAGACTGGCAGCTAAAAGCCTGATAAAACACAGCATGGAGCCTTTCCATCAGAAAATTTATCCACTCTTCCAGCACTCTTTGTCAACAGGAGATGAAGTTGTTCATTTGGTGTCTTTTTCTTTCTCACTCTCTCACTCTCTCTCTCTCTCTCTCTCTCTCTCTCTATCGCTCGCTCTTTTGTTTTTTTGTGTTTTTTTTTAAAATTTGAATGGAATTTGTATAGCAAAAGATGGCCTATTGAAAACCTGGCCCTGTTATCACAAAAGACAAAATTGTGGCTATAAAGCGTTTGGCTTCAATTTTCTGCTGTTTTTGTGCCGCTGCTCAAATTAAGTTGTTTACGCAGTTTGTTCACAAAGACAAAGAAAGGAAGACACAGAGTGACTGAGAAAAAACAAAAGAGGAGACAAGAAGAGAGCTGAGTACAGAGAGGTTGCGAGAGAATAAAGACGGAAAACAAATCCTTGAATGAAACTCATACTCAATTATACATCGCCACAAAGCCTCTGTGCGTCTTGACTTCAGGAGTGAACATCCAAGTCAAAGTCCAAATATGCTTTAAATGGAAATACTATATGCACAGTTCATCAAAGCATTCAATTCCATGTTCAGATTTCCCCTAAAAGCAGCGTGTACTTGACATCCTATGTGTAGGTGTAAATCCTTATTATCCTAACATATAATTTGTTCTTTTCACCATAAAATCTTTTCTTTTCTGTGCTGAATACAAGTGAAGGTGAATCATAGTAATTAGTTTTTAGAATGTGTAGTATTTAAAAAAAAATCACTTAATTTCTTATTTTATATATCAGAATTCAAGTTTCATTTACAGATAACAAGTTAAAGTTGTAAAAATAAATGCGTGTTTCTGTGTCAGAGGCTAATAGACGCTTCAGTAGATAAATATCCCTGTATTTATACAATTTTATCAGTGCACTGCGACCTCCATTATTCGCCGTGCAACTCACACACAAGCGCGCCGTCTATGAGCTCTGCACTGCGCCCCGACGGAGAGGCTCCTCACAACGAACAGCCATTAATCATGTCTTCGATCTCGGGTGGCTTTGAAAATTCACACACAAAGACGCACAAAAACGTGTACAGACTCACACGTACAGTATACACACAAGGCAAACGGATGGACGCATGCTTGGATGGCTCCAGTTCAACTGGAAACTGCAACTCCATTTTGGATCCAAGGTGCTTTGCGAGCCAGCAGCTGAGGGGTGCAGGACAGGAAACATCTCATCTCTCGCTCTCTCTCTTCCACGAACCTTGCCTCATTACCTCCAACACCTCTTTGAGCCAAATAGGTAAAAATCACTTGCTTATTAAGAGTGATCAGGCGTTGTATTCACTGGTTCTGTCACTATTTGTTTGTCTTTTTGACATCTTCGTGAAACCGATTCAATAAAGTTGTCTTAGTGAAAAAGAAAGTTGCTTTTGTTGTAGAAAACTGCAACAGGGATGCAAAAAAAAGACAATAATAATAAATAAGACGTTGACACTGAAATGCCAACGCAGTCTCATTGCAGTTCAAAAATACAACGTTCAGTTGTGTTCAAGGGCAAGAATTTTTTTCTCTTTTTAATCTTATTTACTGAAAACAAACAAAAAAGGTATTGCTGCTAAAATACCAAGACGCTGCATGTCTTATAGCAGTTCAAAAAATAGTGACCGAATTTTAGCTGTTCATCAGCGTTAATGGAGGTGAATTATACTCAAGTGCTTTTCAAGTGTTTAAAGAGCAGCGTTAGGTAGTGGTGTGCATCATAGGATCTTCACCTACAGAGACAACTCTGTGCAACAACTACATACTGCTTGGCAGACTGTAAGTCTATTGACTAGCTGTACTAAATTCCAGTTAGCCAGACTAGTTAAGCAAGTGAACACAAGCTTGATAGCATTAGCAGGCTAACACAATGATGTATCGCCCTTCAGTACATCTTTCTTCAAAATAAAACCATCCACTTCCACGCTGGTCGAGTTTTAGGCCTACGTGCTACTAGCTATTTTGCCTAGTGCTTTGCTAAGCTAATGCCTTAGCTGCAGTGCACGCTACAAGCCTTTCACTTCACTGGTTTTGCACACAAAGGTTTGGTTCTGAGTTCCCTTGAAGGCCAATCCTGGGAAAAAAAACTTTCTGCTGAAACACATTTTCTTCAAAGCGTTGCTGATGTTCACACACAAGAAAATAAATTACATTTTAAGAATAATACCAGGTTGGAGATGCATGACGCTGTCAGATTTACATGATAATTGTAATGGTACCCGTGTTTGATTACTGTGTACATTCTGGGTTTAACTACTTTACAATGCAGCATCTGAGTGCGGTGATGTGCGGCAAACTTCCATATTTCAGATTTTGAAACAATCATTAGCAAGTGTACACATAATGAGTCTGTAGTAGAGTTTACAAATTAGGCTGCCTTTCATCTGCACTGCTATGCAACAATAAGGTCACCTATAAAAATAAAACAAGATATATTCTCCGTAATTGAGCCTAGTTCTATCGTGTTTCATGTCCCTGCAAGCTGATTTTCATACTGTACTGAAATAGAAAGGAAAGCAAGAACACATTCATTTATCTCCAGTAGTACAGGCTTTGGAAAATGCTAATCAGAAATGCAGACAGACAAGATGGGATTCTTAGTGAGCTAATAGTTGTGTTAGGCTTTCAAGCCAATGCAGAGCCTTGTTCTGTGCCTAGTTTGTGCTCTGCTGAGTATTGGGTTTGAGTGAGGCAACATCCCCTTTGATCAGCCAGTATTTATGAAGTATTGTTGGGATTGTACATGGGTACAGGATAAGATTTAGGCCTACCAACCCCAGAGTCTGCATATGTGACTCACAGTTGCTGGGAGGAAGAAAGGTCCCATCCACCTTCCATTTTCTCTCTCTCTCCTCCCATTTGCCAGGATGGAAAACAAATGAGGAAGGATGTGAGGAGGTGGTGGGTGGATGGGGGGGGCATCCATCCCTCTCTCTTTCTTGCACTTGGTGCCTGTGTAATCTCCACACTGGGCTGCAGAGTGCCACAGAGCCTCTGTTTATTAGACTAATCCTTAAATCCACATTCTGCAGGCCTCGCAAACGCCTCGCAAAGCTCTAATCTGACTCAAAACAAAGGGATTAGGAACGACAAGGTCCCTCTCTCTGTCTCTCCTTGTCTGCCAGAGCGGGCTTGGGGTGGCGCACACATGTGCTGAGAAACACACAAGAACTGTTGCATACTCTTGCTTGTCACGCCCATATTTGCTAAAGACTGATTGGCACATGCAAACCCTCATGCACACACACACACACACACTCACACACACACACACACATGCTTCCTGTGAACACAAGCTGGCTGTGACAAGACAGCCAGTTAGAGCCAAGGTGCAAACAAACTGGGTAATTACACATAGCTCAAAAACTCATGGGAGAAATGACGGACAAGATGAGAATGAGCTGTGGGAATGGGACGCGGCGACAGCAGGGAGGATATACTTGGCTAACTAAACAAACCAGGCTTATATTATAGACTTACACTGTTACGAAAACAAATGAGAGAAGGTTTTTTATGTGTGTGGGTTTTGTTTTTTTTTTTTTTTTACAAGAAAAAAAT